>JAZAVI010002299.1:0-10114 GCA_036326025.1 Chrosomus eos | reverse complement strand
GCCACTGGGTGGGTTTGGCCTCAAAAGGACCAATTGTCAGGTAAATGGGGCTCTCTTTCTACCCCGGTTTACGTTCTGGTTGAAACGATCACGTTCAGCCCACATTGGGGTATAAGAGTTCGATTTCGCTTTTAGCTATAGACGAGTCTTTCAAAAAGTTGATCTTAAAAGTGAGGCCTGACCCGGTGATTTCCCGTGTTTAAAGGCCCCACCTCATTTTTTAAGTGAGGGGTAGGAGATTTTCCCGGCCCCCCCCCTTTTGTCTTTTTTTTTGGGGTTTTTCGGCCCCGCTTTTGGAAACTGTGCGGTTCACCAGGCTGTCCCTTTCCCTTGTGGTGGTGTGTGCTGCTGCATTTTTGTGTGGGGGACAGTTTCTCTGTGCTGTGGGACGACATGTTCTGTGTACCTGTAGGTCTTATGCCATTTTATAGGATGTAAAGCTTGTACCTTTTGAATTTTGGAAAGTCTTTTGTGAAGAAGCTTTTCAGCGATTCAGGGTCTGGGCTGTTCAGAGTGGCCGGCATTGTTTTTTTCTATGCGTGCTCGACTTGGGCTTCCAGGGGCCCGGGAAAGGACTCGATCTCTGTAACAGGGCTCTGTGTGTTTGGGGCGCCCTCGGGAGGCATCTCTAGTAGTTTCGGAACAGTAGATCGTGGGGTTTTTTCAAAGTCTTTTCGGATTTGGATCAGAAAAATTCTTTAAGAAGGCCTGCCGCAGCGGCGGTAGTCTTAAAAGAGTGTTTCAACTTGGGGAACAATGTCAAGTTCGGCTTTGGAGATCGTGTTTTTTTTTAGTAAGTTCTGGATTTCAGTGGCCCCGTGTGTAATTTTTTCAAGAGCCGGGTTTTTTAGTGTCTCTTTCTTTGGGTTCAGCCCTTGCTAAAGAGCTTGGGCTGGTACCGGGCCCTTGCAATTTTTTTTCTTTTTCAGGCCGTGGCTTTCGAGTCTTTTAAGTTGGGCCTCGCTCTTTGCAAAGGGGCTTAAACTTTTGTCGAGTTTCTCTTGGGTTCCTCTCGGGCTCTTTTCTCTGATGTTCTCTGGGGTCTGTGTGAGAAGAAAACAGGCGGGTTTTGAAGTCTTTTCCCTTTCCCTTTCTGACTCGGGGTCGTTGTACCCTCGGCTTGCATCCTTAGGTTGCAACTCAGGAAAACTGCTGGTGCGATGAGCTGGCAAGCGAGGTTTTTGGGCGTGTCTGGCCGGTCTTTTGTGGGAGTTTTGGGTTGGTTCGTGCGCCATCAGCTTGTCCACGTCGCTCTTGGGCTTTGAAAGTTTAGTCACTGGCGACCTTGGGCGGGAATGGAGGTGCATGAATCTCACCCATGTGTCCGGTTGTCCCAGCGGTTTGGGGACTGTAGGCCGGAACATACGGGTTTTTCGACTGTGGGCGAAGGAACACAACAACAAAAGAGAGACCAGCAAGTTGTTTTTCGTTAACGAGCTATAAAGGGCCCTTGGCGTATGCAAATTGTGGTTAATGATGCAGACAGTTAAATCTTTGGGGGAAAATTTTGGTTAGGTCATCAGGGGCCTGAATAAATTTTAACAGGGCGATAGCTTGGGGGTCACCTGTTGATGCTAGCGGCTTGTTGTCTAATTATTATCAGCTTCCTTGTGTCCAGATAGGTTCTGTCTTCTGGGTGAACTGAAAAGAAAAGAAAGCAGAAAGAGCAGGGGGAAAGATAGCAGAGTTTAAAGTAACATGCAACCATCCAAGATGGGAAGGTTGAAATGAAATGGCTTTAAAGGTACACAGGAAGTGTTACAGGGGAAAGGGGGCCAAGCGCGGTTTGTGGCTGGGAAAAGGGGGGGAGGGGCCCCCTTTCCCGGGGGTTTAGTTCGGGCAAAAATTGGGGGGTTTTTCCGTTTAGGGCCTGGGTGGTGGGTATGTGGGTTTGGAGTCAGCACGTGGTTGGCTTTCTGGGTCCCCAAACGCTTTACAGCATTCCCGGGCCTTTGTGATCTGTACCGATTCTCCCCTCCGCAACCTGACTTTGAAACAAAAATTGGTGATTCGTGTTGCGGGCCGCAGTAACGGAGAGATCAGGAAAATCCGAACTCGCCCCAGTCAGTGCGGGGACGCAGGCAATGAACCAGCGTGTGGACTCCCAAACGGGTGACGTCAAATCACCCCAGCTCTTTTGTGGGTTTTTACATGTAAAACAGAACAGGTGAAGTTTAAAATGAATGAAAAACTTTCTTTTAAACTGAAATTTTAATTTTGATTGAAAATAGAAGCAAAGGTTTTCCAAAAAAAATGGTAAAAAAAAAAATTATGAAAAAAAAGGGGTTTAATTTTCAAAAAAACTTAACCCCAAAAAAAAAAAAAAAATTTCCAAAAAAATAAAAAAAAAAATTTTTTTTTTTTAAAATTCCCCGTTATTATTATTTCTTTTACTATTTAAAAAAAAATTATAATTAAAAAATAATACAGTGGGATGGCCCCGGGAGAAGACAGTCATAGGGGGCGTTTGGGGCCCCAAAGGGGGTTTTGGGTCACTTACTCCTGTGGGCAACCTGGCTGACCGAGAACTTTATTTGAAATTTCATTCAAACTAGTTTTAAAAAACACTTCAATCGAGCGAGCATAATGTTAAGTAACTTCTAGAATTGTGGTCATAACATTTCAAATCAAAATTTTAAAAATAATTTGAGACCCCAAAATTTTGAGTAAAACCCTAAACTCTTCCCCCCAGGGAAGGAGACTAATTCACGTTAATCTTTAAATTTTTTTGTTTCAAATCAAATTTGAATAAGTGTGGGAAAAAAAGGTTTCATTTTTTGATGGGAAATATCCAAATAAAATCAACTGAGAAAACGCCACTTCAAAGCGAAAAAGTAGAATAAAGTGACTACTTAGCAGGGGGGCCACAAGGGGGGGCACTAAGTGTTCATTAGGGGCGTTAATATTATTTTTTGAAAATTTTTTTTTTTTTCCAAATGTGGTTTGAAAAAAATTCAAAAAAAGTGAAAACCCAGTCAGAAGTGAAAAATCATGTTAGTAACACGGAACTTGCAATCATTAAAAGTTAAACACTTTTCAGGAATTCTCTAAAAAAATCTGAAATTGTGAAGAGAGAAAATGTTTTAGGAAAGATGACCTTTTTAAAAAGGCCCACATGATGGCGACATTTCGCTCATCCAGGAGAAGTCAGGGGGGGGGTGCGTATCGAAAAACTGTCAAGCACTTAGGCCTAAGGGTTGCCCTCTAGTTTTTGTCAGCGGAACAAAAACCCGGCCTGCTTCCATTGTGATTCAAATTTTGAGCGTCAACGCTTTGCTTCTGTAGCGTCACCTTATCAAACTCCCCTTCAGCGTTTTTTTTATGCTATTTTTTAACAAACACGATTTGCAGAAATTTTTTTTCTGCGCTATGTGGGAAAGAAAACAGGAATATACGCGCGTTGGATCCAAATACATTTATCAAATGCTTTTAAAATGATAAAATTTTTGGAGCTATATTTCACTAAACAGCGTGGCAAGATTTTTTTTTTACACACACACAAGGGTTCACAAAAAATTAGGCATCTTTTTTTTTCGCTTCCCACAAATAATTACCTATGATTCATCTGTTTTTCCTTATAAATTTCAAACCTGCTTTTTTCCTTTTTCGACACGGGTTGCACGGAAGGATTTCTTCGCTTCCCTACATTAATATAGATAACAGGAATTTACTCTGTCATTCGAATCCAAAAACATTTTTTAAATAGCATTTAATGATTAAAATGTTTTAAGGGTTTTGGATTTTTCTGTGCTTATTTTTAAAAAAAAACCGTCTGGCAGGGGTTTCTGCGCTGCGCATAAATTAAAAACAGGAATTATTGTCTGTTTTTTCGACTCCCTAAATATTTTCAAATACACTTATGTTAGATATGCTTTTGGTTTTACAATTGAGTGCTACTCAATTTTTTAACCAGGGGTTTACCGTTAATCAAACGATTTAATATAAGGCCTTTTTAAAAAAAGTGAAAGAGCATCGTTTTACTAAATCTTTTCTTCACCCTGCAGAAGAACATCGTTCGGACAGGGGAGTTTAATATTAAAAATGTCGTCGTTCAAAAGAGGTTTCTTCGTCTTTTATAGGGGAAAAATTTAATACTTGAAACTATGAAAAACTGCAGTTTACTTCTTATTTCGCGGGCTGAAATCTTTTGCCTTTAATCATCAGGTGAGTTCGCATGCGTTCGCTAAACCGAGGTGCACGAAATATAAATCACAATATAGACAAGATTGAACTGATCTCTTTTGCTCAAAAACAATTTTAAAGTGGCCCGAAATATTCTCCACCAAACTGAAAGATTCTGGGGGATCAACCCAGGGGGGAATTTGCATATCATAATTAATAATTGGTAATTTAATTATTCATACATGTTGGATTAGATCGTCTTACTGTTAATAAATCTCCCTCTAAGGAGAATTTTTTTACCGGGAGTTACCTGAATCCTTTCTTTTCAACAATTGATGCAGTAAATTTTACCGTTTCACGTTTTACAAACAGGAAAAATTAATTTAGCTCAATTGTCAGAAAATTTTGGGGGGTTTTCCCCAATATCATCTTATTTATAGGTTGCAGGAAACCAATTTCTGGCCAGAAGAAAAGGGCTTCCTGCCCCATAATAATACTCTTTTAAATTTTTTTTAAATTATTGAAATAATTAATTTAAAACGTAAAGCTTGTTGCATAAAAATTTTTGGCACTTAAAAGCCTCGAAATTGAGCAAAGAGGAAGTCCCTCGTCAAGTGAATAAATGATTTAAAAAGGCATGTCTACTTATTATATTTACTACTTACAGGAAACATTTTACAAACTCAACACAACGAAACAAAATTTGACATAAAGAATGAGAAATGCGAAAGTTTGGGAAAAGGATAACTACACGCGAAAGCGTGTAAGAGGGGGAGGGAGAGAGGGGGTGAAGTTTAGGGGGTTGCATGGTTGCAGTGGTTTAAAAGAGAGATTTTTCTAAATAAGTTACCCAAATTCACTAGACAAGGGAAAACTTTGAGAGAAAAACCCAAACCCAACAAACTCAAAAAACGTGATCAAACACGGATACTTGCAGGGGTTTGGGTTGTGCAGGGCTTGTGAAAAAAGGTGTGTGGGGTCCCTGCAGCCCGGTGCTTTCACGGCGCGCGTTTCTGCTTCAGGAGAGGCGCGTTCTTTTTGGATCTTTTCTTAGCTGGTTTTGCTGAAGAGATATTCACGGGGTGTTCTTTTCACTTCGTAAAAGTAAACAGCGTCGAATATGAAAACAAAACTAATTTTAAAGAAAAGAAAAAAAAAGAAGGGGCGATGATCGCCGGAGGCGCGACGTTACATGATATGCTGGGACGGGAAGAGAGCGAGGAGGACTCCGCGCCTCTTTTAAAAACATTTCGGTTTTACGCCTTCTTTTTGGGAAAACGCGCCAATCAGCTGGGGGGAAAGTTCCCGCGGAAAATTTCTCTTTGCTTGTCAGAACGACTTTGATGTTTTATACGGGACGTAAAAGCTTCAATTTTACTCCCCAAAATGATAAAAAACGTAAAACACCTTTGGGTTTTTACACATACAGATAGGGTTTGGTCGATCAAGAGGATTCAAAGATATGAAGAAAACATAATTGGTAAAACTGTAAAATTATACATTAAAAAGGCATACTTTCCAGCTTTTTATTTTTTTAGGATACGGACGGGCGAGAAACCCTGGAAAATGGGTAACAGACACACATATAAGCATACAAAATATATCTCAATAAAAATCTTTTTATGATGAGTTAGAGGTTTGTGAGTGTGGGTGTCCATGAGATGAACATGTATCACAAATTATGCATAGGGTTAATATATATTTACATAATTTGAGTTAAAAAAGTTTCATTTTTCTTTCTCCCGGAATCAAGGGGAATACGCAGTTACATGAAAAAAAAAATCATAATGGTAAATAAATTATTTCGAGTAACATGAACAAACAAACACATAAAACCCCATTGAATATTTTTGTTTTTAAAATGTCTTTTAAAAAGAGAAGTTTCTTTTCTCTGTAACAAAACTTCCTGGGCACATTCCACATTCCTGGGGGGATGTGTGCTTGGATTTATGTGGGGTTTTAATTTTGAGTCCTGGGGGGGGGAACGCGGTTTGGAAAAGTTTCCCCCCGGCCCTTTAAAGGGGCTTTAGGATTTTAGTTATCCAAAATAATTTAATTTTTTCAATTCACCCTAAATACCAACACTTATTACCTGTTGAAGATGTCGTTTTGTAGTTAGAAATTAAAACTATTTTAGAATAACAAAAAAACCCAACTGTTATCAGGGGTGAAACGGGGAAGAACAGTAGTTATTAAACCTAATTTTAATTTTTCATGTGGGTGAAAATCCTGAGGCTTAAAAAAACATGGCAGCACTGAAAATAAATATAATTCAATCGGGAAAGGGGTTGAGTATCATAGATGTAGGCTACCTGACTTCACAAACAATTTGACTAATAATAACGTACCGGTTACTTCGTAACCTCGGTTCTTCTAGGGGGGGAACGGTACTGCGAAATATCTTACGCTATGGGAAAACTCTTTTCCACGGATTTTGAACCCCAAAAATTATCCTTAATTTTTTTTTAATTAAAACGCTTTGGGGCAGCAAGCAGAAAAGGGCGAGACAGCTCGCGCGCCTATTGGCTCCCCCGGGCGGCAAACAGCACCCTACGAGAGGGCTTGCGTGACGTCACGACGAAGGGGGGCCTTTCGCGCCCATATAGTCAGCCCCCAGAAAGGGCGTGGTCTCGCCCTTAACTAGGTCGTAGCTGCTCTTCGTTTGTTTTCATCGCCGAAGCAACCAAGCTTTTTCCAAGCACGGCGATACCAGTACTCTTTCCCCTCCTAGAAGAACCGGGGTTACGTTAGTAACCAGACGTTCTTTTACGAGGTATCTCTCATACTGCGAAATATCTTACGCTAGGGGGAACACAAGCAACACGCCGTGCTGGTAGGGACCAACCCCAAAAGTCTCGGGGCCGAACCCGGGGGCGCATATAGTGCATAATCACCATAAACTCCAGAGAGTGGGGGGAAGAGGGGCTAGAAGCATCTTTCCCTTTAAATAGCATCCGAAAGGAGCTAATCATGTGAAAAATAGACCATAAACCGCAGGGTGAACATTCAGCCTAACGGGGTGGCCACAAGTGTGTAAAACATTTTAATAGCGGCGTACCGGGTCGTGAGAAAAAACGCGGGTCAAATCGTATCCGAGCCGACGCGCAAAGCACTGTTTTTTAAAACCGCCAAAAGCTTAGCTTGAAAGGCGGGAACCCCGGGGTTATAGTTTTTAAAAAAGTAACGGCGGGGCCCCAGCCCCGGCCATACAAAATCTGCAGGGTAAACCCCGCTAGCCAGGCCCAGAGGGGGCCCATGCCTCTTGTGGATGCGCTCAACACCCAAAAGGGGCACGGAGGAAAAAGGAAAGCCAGCGCAATGGAAAACCGACATCCATCTGGATAGGCCTGTTTCGAAGCGGCAATCCCTTAGCACGGCCCCCAAATAAAACGAAAAGTTTCTCAGCCCTGTCTGAAACCAGACGAGCGGGAAAACCCAAAGCCCTTAGTGCCCTGACAGGGCAAAGAGACTCGGCCCTTTTCCCCCAAATGAAAACCGGAAGGGCAGACAGGGAAATCACCGGGGCCCTAAACGGTTGTTGAGGGAAATTTTGGCACGTAGCCGGCTTGGGTTTTGGGAGTATGACCTCTGATTTTTTGGCCCAAACTCCATCTGACGCGCTCACTGAAAGCGCTTGCAAGTCCCCCTCGGCCCTTTACTGAAGCGGGCATAAAAACGCGTCTTGAAAGACAAGTGTTTCATTTTTTGACGACTGGATTGGGTCGAAAGGGGCACCTTTTATGGCCTCCCAAGACCCTGGAAAGTCCCATGCGGGGCGAAGGGGGCCTGGGGGGGTTTAAACCCCGAGCCCTCTAAGTAAAAGCACATAAGCGTTTTTCCTATGCTGGCCAGACACCCCGGTTTTGCAAACGTTTTAAAGGCCCCACGTATCTTTGAGGGGAAGGGGCCGCCCTATCCAGTAGCCCTGAAAGGGGGAAAGCACTTCTAACCCCCCCAGTTACGGTGAAAAGCTCTGCGCTTGACACCAAGCAAGAACACAACCCCTTCGAGGTGTGGCCGTCTGGTGACGGGCTCTAGCCTGCGGATCGGTTTTTTCACCCCCCCTGGGAGGTCGGGGTACCCGTTGTGGGCCCCGCTGCAGGGCCAAATCCCCGGGGAGGATGCCAAATCGAGCCTCCCCCCCTGAGAGAGGGGGTCTCTCCTCAGCGTAAAGGCCATGGGACGCGCTGGTCACTGCATCAGGACAGGGAACCACGACTGGTTTTCCAGAGCGGAGTATGAGTAGCACTGGGCACCCTCCCCCTGATTTGCTCCAACACCTGAGGCGGAGTGAGACAGGGGGAAAAACAATTTTGGGGGGGGCGGGGCCAAACATGGCCAGCGCCTCCCGGCATTTTGAGAAGAATCTCGGGCATGAGGTTTTTTTGGGACCGAACAGGTCCACCTGCGCTTTGCCCAAAAGTTCCCCCAGAGCTGGATCGTTACGGGTGCGAGACCATTTTCCCGGGGTGGGACGTTGTTTTGGCAGCCTGTCTGGCCCCCCATTTAGGTGACCAGGCAATGCGCCGCCTCAGCGAGGCAGGTTGTGCGACCCCCCAGGGGGGCGCCGTCACCTGTAAATTTCGGGACCTGACGCCCCCCGGCGTTTATGACGCCACCCCTGACTGTTTTCCGCCGGGCCAATACGTGGTGGCCTTTTTTCTGGGGACAGAAGCGCCGTAGCGCTTTCGACTGAAAAAATTTCCCCAAAACAGTTTTTGTGAAGGAGCTTCTCCCTACGACCATAAAAGGGCCCGTAGCGGTCTCCCTCGACAGCGCTCCCTGCCTCGAATGGGGCGTCCGTAGACACCCCTTTACACCAGGGGATCCCCAGACTCACACCTGACTGAACCTCGGTTTTCTTTCCATGTTTCAGGCCGAGGGGCGACCCTGAGGGGAAATAGACCTGCGGTCCACCCCTGGGGTAAAATCTGCTTTTTTGCCAAGCGCAGTGGGCGCTGCGGGGCAGGCCCCCAAATGGAGTACGGAGGCTGCGGGCCTTTAGCCCGCATTTCTGAAAACCTTCTGAGCGGGGGCTATAGGCCGTGGGGGGAAGGTCTCGCGACGTGCTGAAATATTCAATCCGCGCTCCGGTGACAGGCTGCTGTCAGGATAGCGATCTAACACTGTTCCCCCGAAAGGGAAAATTTTCCGACTGGGGGCAGTGACTTTTCCCCAATTGACGAAGGCCCCAGTCCCGAGGTGTCCGTAATGCGGCCCGTGTTTATGAGCTCCCTTCGTGACGAGCTAGAATAGCCAATCGCCCCCTAGTTCAAACTCGCATGCCCCGAAGTCTCAGGGGGGCGAGGGCCGCGCCATGCACTACTAACGTACGGGTGCAATTTGGGCGCCAACGGCAGGACTGGTATTTATAGCCCGGCCCCGAAGGCGAATCTCAAGAATCGCCCCGTGATTTGGCGCTTTTGATTTTAAAAATAGGGGTCTTTCAGTCTATTACATGAACCCGTCTCCTTTGGGGCACTTTCGTGAGGATTTTCCTGGTCGTAAGCATTCTGAATGCCTTACGAGCGTTCCCGTTCACAGTCGCAGTCTAGAAAGGGTCTGGCCCCAAAACCCTCTTTTTTTCGGTACCAAAAAATATCTGCTGTATAACCCCCCTTTGCCCTGAGATAGGGTTTTTATACCCCTTTTCTCAGTGTTTCGCATTTCTGGGTCGAAGTAAAGAAACACTTCAAAAATTCCTTTTCACCGTGTTTTTGACTCGCGCCGTATAACGGCGGGGGGTCGAGCGAAAGAGCGAACACCCTCTCGTTATAGTGTTTAAACACCCCTTCTGATACCCCGGGAAGCCTTGACCACGCATCTGCGTGAATAGCTAGGGGGGAGAAGAAAACTGGGGGTCTGGCCGCGGCAGGACGGCGGCTCGGGGCCCCTGTTAATGGGGAAAACAACCCGTGTTTACAGCGTTCGGGCGGGGGGGGCGCTGATCACAGCGGGCAGCCGGCCGCGCTCGCTTCTCTATGGGGGACGC
>JAZAVI010002295.1:0-10948 GCA_036326025.1 Chrosomus eos | reverse complement strand
GGCAGTTCATTGTTCTCAGTCACTGATACACACTGTGTTCCCCATTGGGAAAAAGGCGGTATTCTTTGTCCACAATGCAAAAAATTTATGTGAGCGCTTTCATTTTTTTTGATTTGATTTGTTAAAAAAGAAGGAAATTTTTTTGAAAAATGCAAAGGATATTAAGGGTCACGAAGCAGCGTCGTGAACGTTTGAACCAGGCGGTTGGCGGCTTTCCTTCCTCTTTCTTCTGTTTTTAACCCTTTATTGCATTTCTGCCACTCGAAAATTTTGGCGCGCGATCCACGTGAAGTTTGAATCCTTCACGCCCCCTGCTTTTATTTTCTGAGGTGCCCTTTTGCTTTGTTTCGGGGTTTTGTTTTTATAACTTCTACCCCTTTCGTCTTTGCGGCGCGGCGGGGTGATGAAGGCGCGGCGCGTGACAGTGAAAAAATTTGAGGGTGGTGTGTGTGAGGAAAAGCTTGGGACTCGCCGGTTTTTGTAAACACAACTTTTTTTAATGCTTTAATCGATGGCCTCCGGGAGAGTGTAAATACTGCACCCGCTACACCTGCTGTTATTTTACACATTTAGTTTTATGTTTTAAAACAAAACACTAATTAAGAACTGTTTTAAAAAGAAATACGCGGTGCTATAGTTGTAAACACTGAACCTGTCGACATAAACTGATCTATTTATTAAAAGGTTCGGATGATTTTCACTTAAAAATTTCCTAAAATTTCATTGTATTTTAACAGTAAATAAATTTTTTTTAATTTAAATAATTATACTTTTTTAATTGTTAGTGTATTTTTATTTAAAAATGATTAAAAACACAACAAAAAGGTTAATTAGTTAACTTTACTTTTAAATTAAACTAACTTGAACTAACGATAAATAATACATTTGTTACAGTATTTATTAAACTTTGTTAATAAAATACATTTCATGTTTGTTCATTTTTAGTTCAGGCTTTAACAAATGTTAACTAATAAACTTTTTAAAATTTATTTAAAAAATGTTTATAAGGTTTTAAAATTTAACATTTCTAAGATTAATAAATGTGAAGAAAATATTGTTCTTTTAGTTCATGTTAACTAATGAATATTGAAAAGGGTTTCCCCCAAATTTTGTTTTTTAATTATAACTGTGTAATTTTGGGAAATGGGTGTGATAGTTTTGGTAAGGGGGATGATGTGTTGTGAAGCTCGTTCGTTCAGGTTCATTCCACAGAAAACCAGTCCAGTTCAGTTCTCTCACAGAAGTCGTTCGTCCGTTCGTTCCACAGAAGCTCATCTGTTCGTCTCCCAGAAGCTCGTTCAGTTCAGTTCCCCAGAAGCTCATTCAGTTCGTCTCAGTTCCCCAGAAGCTCGTCTCAGTCGTCTCCCCAGAAGCTCAGTTCAGTCTGTTCCAAGGCTCTCCAGTCTCGTCTCCACAGAAAATCAGTCTAGTTCAGTTTCCCCAAAGCCGCTTGTCTCTGTCCTGTTTTTTTGTCTCGTCTACGAGTTTAGTCTCCCCCGGAAAAATCGTTCAGTCTCAGTTCCCCAGAAGCTAGTCTCAGTCTCTCAGTTACAGAAACCAGTTCAGTTCCAGCTCCCCGAAGCCAGTCTCAGTCTCGTCGTCTCCACAGAAGTCGTTCAGTTAATCTCCACGAAAATCAGTTCGTCCCAAGAAGTGTTCCGCTCAGTCTCCACAGAAAATCAGTCTCAGCTCGTACACAGAAATTCGTTCATCTCAGTTGTTCCCCAAAAAGCTCAGTTCAGTCTCCCCTTCCACGAAGCTCGTCTCGTCTCGTCTCCCGAAGTAGTTCGTTAGTTACAGAAGCTCAGTTCGTTCAGTTACAGAAGCTCTGTCCAGTCAGTCTCGTCCCACAGAAGTGTCTCCCAGAAGTCAGTCTCAGTTTTAGTTCCAAGAAGTCAGTTCGTTCGTCTCGTCTCAACGGGAAGTTCAGTCTCAGTTCAGCTCGTCTCCAAAAGCTGTTCAGTCTCAGTCTCCCAGAAGCAGCTCGTCTCAGTCTCCACAGAAACTCTGTCTCAGTCTCGTCTCGTCTCACGAGCTCAGTCTCCCCAGGTTTTCAGTCTCAGCTCCCGGCTCAGTCTCCCCGTCTCAGTTTGCTCCACACGAAATTTGTTAGTCTCGTTCGATCCACGAAACTCGTTCGTTCAGTCTCCCAAAGAAGCTCAGTTTTTCCCGTTCGTCCCCGAAACTCGTCCAGTTTTCCACGAACTGTCTCAGTCTCCCCACGAAGCTCGTTCAGTCTGTCTCCCCAGAAAACTCGTCTCGTCTCAGTCTCCCCAGAAGCTCAGTCTCGTTAGTTCCCTCCCACAGAAGTCAGTCTCAGTATCGTCCCACAGAAGTCAGTTCAGTTCGTTCGTTCACACAGAAACCCCAGTCTCAGTTCGTCTCCAAGAAGTCAGTTCGTCTCCACAGAAGTCGGTCTCAGTTGTTCCACAGAAGTCTTCAGTCTCCACACAGAAGCTCAGTTCAGTTCAGTTTCAGTCTCGTTAGTCTCAGTCTCGTCTCCCCACGGAAGCTCGTCTAGTTCAGTTCAGTCTCGTCTAGTCTCAGTCTCGTTCGTCTCCAACGAAGCCCCTCTCAGTCTCAGTCTCGTCTCCACCAGAGTCGTCTCGTCTGGCTCCCCCGGGAAGCTCGTCTTGTCTCAGTTAGACAAAAGCTCAGTTCGTTCAGTCTCCCACGAAGCTCAGTTAGTTCGTCCCCCACCGAAGCTCAGTCTCAGTTCAGTCTCAGTCTCCAAAAGCTCAGTTCGTCTCGTCTCCACACGAGCCCCAGTCTCGTCCCACAGAATTCAGTCTTGTCTCCCAAGAAGCTCAGTCTCAGTTCAGTTCCCACAAAAGTCAGTTTCTCAGTTTGTCTCCACAAGAAGCTCGTTCGTTCGTTGTTCCACACAGAAGCTAGTTCAGTTCCCAAAAGTCGTCTCATTTCCCCACGAAGCTCTTTCAGTTCCACAGAAGCTCAATCTCAGTTCCATACAAAAGCTCGTTCAGTCTCAGTTTAAGAGATAGTTCAGTCTCAGCCACAGAAGTCGTCTCGTTAGGTCCACGAAGCTCGTTCAGTCTTACAGAAGTCAGTTCAGTCTCCCAGAAGCTCGTTTTCCCTCCAAAGGCTCGTTCAGTCTTACAAAAGTCAGTTCGTCTCACGAAGCTCGTCTCCCTCCACGAAGTCAGTTCAGTCTCCACGAACTTCAGTTCGTCCCCACAGAAGTCGTCTCGCCTCCACAAAAGCCGTTCAGTTCAGTTTCCACAAAAGCTCAATCTTGTTCATCTGTCTCCACAAGAAGCTCAGTCTCAGTCTGAGTTCAAGAACTCAGTCTTGTTCAGTTGACAGAGCCAGTCTCGGATTTTTCGTCTCCACAAAAGCTCCCTTAGTTCTCAGTTCGTTCCACCAAAAGTCAGTCTAGTCTGAGTCTCCACAGGCTCAGTCTTAGTTCAGTTTTGACAGAAGCTCAGACTCAGTCTCAGTTCCACACGAAGTCAGTCTCAGTCTGTTCCAAAACAAAAGCTCAGTTCAGTCTCTTTCTCCACAAAAAGCTCAGTCTCGTTCCAAGAAGCTCGTTCAGTTCAGTCTGTCCAACAGAAGCTCAGTCTCGTCTCAGTCTCTGTCTCGTTCCACACAGAAGTCGTCTCAGTTCACAGAAAGCTCAGTCTCAGTCTCGTCTCCACAAAAAAGATCGTTCGTCTCAGTCTGTCTCCCACAGAAGCTCAGTCTCGTCTCGTCTCTTTTCCCACAAAAGCTCAGTTCTTTCCCCACAAAAGCCAATCCGTCTCCCAGAAGTCAAATCTCAGTTCCAAAGAGGCTCAGTTCAGTTCGTCTTAAAGAAGCATTGTCTCAGTTTAGTCTCCCCGGCTCAGTCTGTCTCCCTGGGGCTCAGTCTCATTTCCCCGGGAGCTCGTCCCCGTCTCACAGAAGTCGTCTCAGTCTCCAGAAGCTCAGTCTCAGTCTCCAAAAAAGCTCGTCCGCCCCCCAAGAAGCTCGTTCAGTCTCCCAAAAGTCAGTTAGCTCCACAGGGCTCATTCCAGTCCCCAAAAGGGGAAGTCGTCTCAGTCTCAGTTTTTATAAAAGCATGTTCAGTCTCAGTCTCCAAGAAGCTCAGTTCAGTCCGTCTCCACAAAAGGTCAGTCTCTTTCCCAAAGAAGCTCAGTCCATTTCCCCAAAACCGAAGTAGTTCAGTCTCACGAAGCTCGTCTCATTTCCCCAAAGAAGCCAGTTCGTCCCCAAAGAAGCTCAATCTTAGTCCAGTCTCACAGAAGCTAAATTTAGTTATTTCCCCCCAAGAAGCTCAGTCTGTCTCCAAGAAGTCGTTCTGTTCCCAGAAGTAGTCTCAGTCTTTTCCCCAAAAAGTAGTCTCAGTTTTTCCCCACGAAGTAAGTCTCAGTCTCGTCTCCAACAGAAGCTCGTCCAGTTCAAACTCCACGAAGCTCAGTCTCAGTCCCCACAGAAGCTCAGTCTATTTGCTCCAACAGAACTCAGTCTCGTTGTCCCCCCCCAGAAGTCTCCGTTCGTCTCCACAAAGAAGCTCAGTTCAGTTCGTTCCACACAGAAGCCCCGTCTCGTCTTCTTCAAAAGAAGCTCAGTTCAGTTCAGTCTCAGACTCACGAAGTCAGTCTCATTCACAGAAGCTCGTTCAGTTGTCTCCCACGAAGCTCAGTCCAGCCCCTCCCCCAGAAGCTCGTCTCAGTTATCTCCAAAGAAGTCAGTCTCTTCAGTTCACAAGTCAGTCTCAGTCTCCACAGAAGTCAGTCTCAGTCTCACAGAAGCTCAGTCTGTCTCCACAGAAGCTTGTTCAGTCTCAGTTCCACAGAAAGTTAGTCTAGTCTCCAGAAGCCAGTCTCAGCGCAGTTCCACAGAAGCTCAGTCTCAGTCCCCCCACAGAAGCCCCTTTCGTTCCCAGTCTCCCCAGAAGTCAGTCTCTGTCTCCACAGAAGCTCGTTCAGTTAAAAAGCTCAGTTCATTTCCCCACAAAAGTCAGTCTCTGTCCCAGAAAAGCTCAGTCTCATTCCAAGAGCTCAGTTCAGTTCCCAGAAGTCAGTTCATTACAAGTTTAGTTTCTCCACAAAAAGCTAAGTTCAGTTCGTCTCCAACAGAAGCTCAGTTCAGTCTCAGATCCAAAAAGTCAGTCTCGTCCCCACAGAAGCCCCAAGTTCAGTTAGACTCCAAAGAGCTCAGTCTTAGTCTCCCCGAAGTCAGTCTCGTTGTTCCCCAAGAAGCTCGTTCGTCCACAAAAGCCAGTCTCGTTCTTTCCCCCACCAAAAGTCAGTTCTTTTGTTTTCCCAAGAGCTCAGTCTCGTCTGTCCCCAAGAAGCCAGTCTCAGTCTCCCAGAGCCAGTTCAGTTCCAAGAAGTCGGTCTCAGCCCCCCCGGGAAGCCATTTCCAGTCCCCACGAGCCAGTTCAGTCCCACGAACTAGTTTTCCAAAAAGCTAGTCTCGTTCCAGGTAGTTGTCCCCGGAAAGCTCGTTCAGTTTGTCTCCACGAAGCTTGTCTCGTCCCACAGAAGTAAGTTCGTCTGTCTCCACACAAAAGTCAGTCTCGTTCAGATTTCCACGAAGTCATCTCAGTTCGTCCCCACACGAACTCAGTTCAGTCCAGATCCACAGAAGTCAGTCTCAGTTCACAAAAAGTCAGTCTAGTCTTTTCCACACGAAGTCAGTTATTTCGTCTCCACAAAAAGTCATTTCCGTCTCGTCTCCACAAAGAAGCTCAGTCCGTTCCCACGAAGTCAGTCCAGTTTGTCTCCACAAAGAAGCTCAGTCTCAGTTCAGACTCCACAGAAGCTCAGTCTAGTCCCACAAAGCCCATTTCCAGTCTCTTTTCCCACGAAGTCGTTCAGTCACCCCGAAGCTCAGTCCGTTGTTCCACAGAAGTCAGTTCATTTCCCACCTCCCACAGAAGTTTCTTTCCCGTCTCTCTCCAAAAAAGTTTCCCCAGTCTAGTCTCAGTCTTCGACTCAGTTCGTTCCCAGAAGTCGTCTCGTTCCCCACAGAAGCTAGTTCTTTCCCCACAAAAGCTCTACTCAGTTCAGCTCACGAAGCGCAGTCTGTTCATTCCACAAAAGCTTGTCTCGTCTCGTTCAGCCCCCAAAAGAGTTTCGTTCATCTCCAGGGAAAGCCCAGTTCAGTCTCCCCCAGAAGCCCCGCCCGTCCCAAAAAGCCAGTTCAGTCTCCACAGAAGCTCTGTCTCAGTCTCCCAGAAACTCAGTCTCAGTCTCAGTCTCCAAAAAAGCCAGTTCGTTCCACGAAGTCAGTCTCAGTCTCCGTCCCAAGAATTAGTTCAGTCTCACAGAAGCTCATTTCCCCTTTCTCCCACAGAAGTCATCTAAGAAGTCATTCAGTCTCGTTCCAAGAAGCTCAGTCTCGTCTGTCTCCCCCGAAGTAGTTAGTTCGTTCCACAGAAGTTGTCTGTTCCACAGAAGAAAAGTCTCGTTGCTCCACAAGAAGCTGTTCGTTGGGGACTCCCAGAAGTCAGTCTCGTTCCCGAAGTCAGTCTCAGTCTAAGAAGCTCGTCTCAGTCCCCGAGTCTTTCCTTCCCCGTCTCCCGAAGGGCCATTCAGTTCAGTCCACAGAAGTCAGTCTCAGTCCCCACAGAAGCTCGTTTTCATTCTTTTCAGTCCCCACAAAAGTCAGTTCAGTCTAAAAAAGCTCAGTTAGTTCCACAGAGCTCGTCTCAGTTCGTCCCACCAGAAGTCAGTTCTTTTCTTTCTCCAACAAAAGCTCAGTCTCATTTCTTTCCCACAGAAGTCGTCCCCCAGTTCCAGAGCCGTCTCAGTTCCACAAAAGCTCGGTCTCGCCCCACGGAAGCCGTCTCAGTCTCCCAAAAAGTCGTTCAGTCTACAGAAGCCAGTCTTGTCTACAGAAGTCAGTCCGTCCCCACAGAAGTCAGTTCAGTCTCCCGAAGTCATTTCCCCAGTCTTGTTCCCACAGAAGTTAGTTGTTCAAGAAGTAAGTTCGTCTCGTTCCAACAGAAGTCGTCTCGTCTCAGATCCACAAAAGTCGTCTCAGTTCTTTTCCCAACAAAACTCAGTTCAGTCTCAACTCCAAAAAGCTCGTTCGTCTCACAGAAGCTCAGTCTCACCCCCCCCCCTTCCCCCCACAGGTCAGTCTTATTCTCGTCTCCAAAGAAGTCATTTCCAGTTTTTTCCCCAAAGAAGCCGTTCAGTCCCCACACAGAAGCCGTTAGTTTGTCCCCAAAAGAAGTCAGTCCAGTCTCAGACCCCACGAGCTCGTTCAGTCCCCAAGAAGCTCAGTTCGTTGTCCCCAACAGAAGCTCGTCTCAGTCACCACGGCTCAGCCCAGTTCTTTCCCCACAAAAAAGCTCATTTCCGTTCATCCCCACACGAAGCTCAGTTCAGTCTGCCCTCCACAAAAAAGCTCAGTCTCAGTCTCAGTTCCTCAGAAGCTCAGTCTCAGTCTCCACAGAAGCCGTCTCGTTACAAAAGCTCAGTCTGTCTCCACAAAAGCTCTATTCAGTTCAGTCTCCACGAAGGCGTCTCAGTCTCAGTCCCCACAGAAGCTTGTTCAGCCAGTTCAGTCCCACAGAAGCTCGTTTCAGTCTCAGTCTCCGGAACCCCCAGTCTCAGTCCCCACGAAGTCAGTCTCATTTCCACAAAAGCCGTCTCGTCCCCAAGAACTCTGTCTCATTTCCACAGAACTCGTCTCAGTCTCTTTCCCCAGAAGCTCAGTCTCAGCCCTCCACAGAAGTCAGTCTCATTCCGTCCCCAAGAAGCTCAGTTCAGTCTCCAAGGGTTCCGTTCACAGAAGCTCAGTTCCACAAAAGCCGTTCGTCTTCTCCAAGAAGTCAGTCTCAGTCTCGTTCCACAGAAGCTCGTCTCAGTCTGTCTCCACAGAAGTTAGTCTGTCCCCACAAAAGCTAAGTCTCGTCTCGTCTCCACACAAAAAGTCAGTCTCGTCTCAGACTCCCAGAAGCTCGTCTTTTCCCCACAGAAGCCTTTCAGTTACAGAAGTCATTTCCCCAGTCTCCACAGAAGTCTTCAGTCCAGTCTCACAAAAGTGTCTCAGTTCGTCCCACAAAGCTCAGTCCGTCTAAAAGCTCGTCTTATCTCAGTTCGTCTCCACAAAAGCTCAGTCTCGTCTCCAGAAGCTCAGTTCAGTTCCACAGAAGCTCAGTTCGTTCAGTCTCCACGAAGCTCAGTCCCCGTTCAGTTCCACAGAATTCGTCTCAGTCTCAGTCTCCACAGAAGTGTTGAGGGGTGTGATAGTGGTAATGAGCGGACTGAGGCTTGTGAGTCTTTGTCCCCACACGAAGCTCGGGCCCTGAGGTGAGATTTTGAGCTGCAGGTAGGAAACGCCGAGAGTGGCATTAACCTAATTGATCAAAAAGAAAGGTTTTTTGAACATAGGGGGGTTTGGAAGCAATACCCAGAAATTCTATTTCAGACGGGGGCTGAAGAAAGAGTTATGGAAAAGCGAAAAATGGCCCCGAGTTTTTCCTTTAGGAAAAATTTAGTCTGACTTGGTTTATGTTTTGGATATCGGGTTTGATCAGGCACAAAAGGCAGATGTCTGTTAAAAAGTTTTGAAGGCTAGAAAATTTTGAAAAAAAAGCAGATTCTTTTTGCTTTTACCGTCTTTCATTAAAACAAGTAATGGCTTTTTCCCATTTGCAAAAAAAAAAAAATTTTGCCATTTTAAAAAACAAATGCTTCAGTCTATTTTATTCCCATCGTTTTATATTAAGTTTTTTCCTTGGGTTGGGGGAAAAAAAGCGAGTTTTCCCAAGCCCGTGCAGGGGATTGTTCATTGTCTCGGCACACTGACCTTTGCTGTAGTTCCCTCGGCAGAATCACAAACTCTCCATCAATTTATGCAATTGGATGTGGAAAGTTGGCTAACTCGTTTTTAGCAGAAATGCACCTGTCTTGCCTTTTTCTCCCTTGATTGCTTGTTTTTGGGGAGGGGTTCTCTCTCCTCTTTCTCTCTTCCTTCTCTCCTCTCTCTCTCTCTCTTCTCTCTCTCTCCCTCTTCTCTCTCTCTCTCTCTCTCTCTCTCTCTTCTCTCCTCCCTTCTCTCCCCTCTCTCTCTCTCTCTTCTCCCCCCCCCCCCCCTTCCCCTGCGAGCAGGCCTGGTGTGCTTCAAGTTTGGGCGAATGTCTGGAGAGCAGAAGGGGGGCCATTAGCGAACCCCTAAAGCATTACTGCACGTTAAAGGGGGGAAGTGAAGGCAGAGGGGAGGGGGGAGGAAAGGGAGAGAGGAAAATTTAAGGGTTTAAAGGGTTTTTATCTCTATCGCTTGTCAATTTTTGTTGTCTGGGTTGTGTGTCCGGTTTTTGTGCTTTTCTGTTTTTATGTTGTTTAGTGTTATGGTAATTTTCCCAGTTATTTTACAAACTGTAAATGACTTAAGATATTTTATATGCATGTGAGACAATTGTTAAACTAGTTGTGTTGTTAAAGTTTGTGATATAGCTTTTTTGTTTGCCCGAAACATGTTAGTTTGTGTGTGTTGTGTGTGTGTGTGTGTGTGTGTGTGTGTGTGTGTGTGGGTGTGTGTGTGTGGTGTGTGTGTGTGGTGTGTGTGTGTGTGTGTTGTGGGTTTTTGTTTAGGTTATGCAGGAGGCTGGCTGTCAGGTGAATAATATGGTGGCTTTATGAGCTTAGGTAATGAGGGCATGCTGGGAATGACGATCGCACCCGCTTCTGTTTTTAGGCTTCCTCTGTGTGACACAGTGTTTTTAGCAAAACACAAACACAACACACCCCACAACACACACCAACAACCACACACACCCACCCCACACACAACACACACACACACACCACAACACACATGCTCTTATGTTCACGAGTCAAAGGGGAAATTTGTTTAAATCCATAAATCGCACTCAAACAGAAAAAATTTTAATGGCCTATATACACACTCTTATTTTGCCTTTTTACAATCAAAAGAAATGTTCTGGTTCATTTTAAGTTTAAATCAACAAACGTTCAATCTCTGCCACAAAAACATTTTAGACTTTCCTTTTTTATCTTAATTTTTTTTTTTAACAAATTTAAAAAGTATATTTATAATTTTTATAATGGGCCCCTTTCATTTCTAATTAATTGTATTTTCTTTTTTTTTTTTGAAAGAAAATCATAAAAAAATACAGGCTGGGTTTTGACCTGCTGGGCATTGCTGCTGACGCACCCCCACCGGTGCCTTTTGTGCAGGTTTGGCTCCACTTTTTTGGGCAAATTAAAAGGGTCTCGTGGGGGACCACCCGTATGGATGTTTCGCTTTTAACTCCAGTAATTCCTGGTGGGGGGAGGATGGAGGGATCACCCCCCGTGATGCCCTAGGTGTGCACTTGGCCCCATCCCCTTTGTTCTCCCCTTTCCACGCCCCAAAACCGCCCCTCCTGCTCCTTGCTAGCTTCCTCAACACCGATCAGTTGCCATTATAGCGGCCTTGGGGGCAATGCTGTCTTGAAGCCGAAGGGGTTTTAGAGGTTGCATGTGGTACTGCAAAGAGGGCAAAGTTCTTCGTGCCGAACACGTGGAGGTTTTGGGACAAAGGTTTTGGTGTATAGGTAGATTAATATGAAATAGCCCGGCTTGGGGGATTTCCCCCAGATCAGACCCCTGGCAAATGCTGTTGTGAGCCCTTTCCCGGCTCGGACAAAAGCGGTTGGTCGTTTTTAACCCCCCTTTACTGGGGAAGGGCATGTTTTGCGGGTTTTTAAAAAATAATTAAAAAAAAATAAAAAAACAATAATAATAATTCATTTCATTTTATGCGCTTTTTGGACATCAAAGGCTTTAATAGAAGGGGCGGAATTCTCAACCCCCACGTGTGCAGCAACCCCCTGGATGATGCGCGGGAGCCTATTGCGCCCAAAAAAGTTCACCACACACCCGCTTACTGGTGGAGAGGGACAGGTGAAAGCCCAAAAGTATATGGGGGGCTGCCTTAAGTATTTGTATTGATGTGAGTAACCCTTGTATAAAATTTGGGTTTT
>JAZAVI010002293.1:0-12138 GCA_036326025.1 Chrosomus eos | reverse complement strand
TACCAACCCCCACTTTTTGTCAAAGTGATAACCCATTAAATCACATTTTTTGTTAATTAGTGTATTTTTAAGCCATTTTGCCAAAAAAATTATTCTTTAAATTTTTTAAATTGCCCCTTTGCTGCAGTTGGTCTGACACATGTTACAGTTTGTCGTCTTTTTTGCGCTTGGCCCCGGTTATTGCTGCTTGCACAAATTTTATCAATTTTTCTTTTCCCGGTTTTTTTTTTATTTTTCTTCGCTGGGCGTTTTGGGCAGCCCATAAAACCCGTTGGGGGAAATTTGTTTTGGTTTGACTTCAAATAGAAGACAGTCCAAACATTAAATACACCAATTTTGGTGTCTCTAACTCATTCCTCTCGCCACCCACCTGCCCCCAAAGTTTTACTTTTTTTATGTAATAACTTTTGAACTTTAAGCCTATCAACAAAATTTTTTTTTCTTATTCCTGACTCATGACGTTTCGATTGCCCCCTTGACGTCTTTTTCCGTCAGCAAATTTGCCCCGCCTTTTTTAAATTTTTCGAAAAAACCTACTTTTTAAACTCCCTCCTACGATGCTCCGATTTTCCCCAAAAATTGCACCAGATCATTTTTCGGGAGTGGGGGAAAAAAGTTTGGAATCAAGTTGATTCGTTTAACATTTTTTTGAAAAAACGTGAAATAATTTTCGTAGCGTTGCGAAAACAAAGTAAGGCTGTATCCCCGCAAAGCTTTAAATGATTCAACCCAACTGGTACAAGTCTCAAAAGCATGCCCCTGAGGCAAAAAGCAGCTTTCGGGCAGCGCCCCCTACTGGTCCGGGATAGAAAAATGGTTTTTTGCTTAAACTTCGAACGGTTCCCCCAAAAAAATCATAAAAATGGGCCCCGTTAGATTTGGGGCTTATCCGAGTCGACTGATATCCCAAATTTTTTCCCGATCGGCCCTTTTGTTTTCGGGCCCTTTTGAATTATGTGCTAAATCGTATTTTTTGAACCATGAACGAATATTTTCGAAAAATCGGTATGGGTCATCAGTACATGCCTGAAGGAGTTGAGAAGTTTCGAAAAAGCACCACCCAGTGGTCAAAAATTAAACAAAAATTTCCAAAAAAAGGGTAATAAATTTTTAATAAATCTGCCTGTTTAAAAAGCCATGGTCTTAATAGATTTCCTTGGGTCAAGGTGAGAACATAGATACAGGGTTTTCCTTTTTGGCCGAATTCCTGTCCGCCCTCTTTATTTTCATCAAAACCTACTTTTTTAATTCCTCCTAGACCCTTTGTCCGATTTTTTACCAAAATCGTCGTACATTCCAACCGGCCGACTAAAAGTTTGGATTTCGTTCGATTGACAAAACCGTTTTCGTATACGCAGCAGCAAAGTTGAGGCATGCTGCCAAAATGACTATTTGTCTTTATTCTGCAATCCTTGACATTTTGACCCCCAAACTTTGTATGTTCTTGTCACCTCACTTGCCACATCACATAAATTTTGGAAAACTGCGCCACCTATTTGTCTAAAATGAAAACCCCATTAAATCATTTTTAAAAATTTATGTAAGTGTTTTTTTTTTCCATTTATCCCAAGTTCTCTTAAAATTCTTTAATTGCCCCTTGCGCAGTTGGTCTGCCACTCCCCCCCATGATGGCATTTTTTGCCGCTTCTTGCGCGGGCCCCGGTAATGGTGCTTGAAGCTTATTACCAATTGTTTCTGTTCCGGTTCTTTTTTTTCTTTTCCGAAGGGGTCTATGGCACCCATAGAACCGTTTGCGGGGAAAAATTGTTTTGATTTGACATTTGTAGAAGACAGTCCCAACATTAAATGCACCCTTTTGGGGTCTTAACTCATTCCCCCTTTGCGCCACCCCTGTCCAAAGTTTCATTTTTTTAGAATAACTTTTGAACCGTAAGGCCTATCAAAAAAAATTTTTTTTTTCCTCTGATTCCTGAGCTCATCGATTTTATTGACCATATGACGACATTTTCCGTCATGCAAATTTTTCCGCCATTTTTTAATTTTCAAAAAAAAACCCACTTTTTCGAACTCCTCCCAGGCGAGCTCCGATTTTCACCAAATTGACCAGATCATCTTTAGCGTGTGGCAAAAAGTTATGGAATTCAAGTAATTCGCTTAACAGTTTTTGAATCCCGTGCAAAATAATTTTACGTAGCGCTTGCGAAAAAAAAACTTAAGGGCTGTATTTCGCAAACGCTTAATCGTATTCAGACCAAACTTTACATACCACTAACATGACCCGGGTTGGGCTGCTTTTGGGGCGCAGCGCCCCTACTGGCCCCGGAGATATGAAACATGGCTTTTTTGCTCAAATTTTCTAAAACAATTTGTCCAAAATCTAAAAGGGTCTCGTTAGATTCGGGCGTCATCCCGGGTCGTTGTATAAAATTTTCCAGATGCCATTTGTCTGTCCCCCTTTTTAAATTAGTGCTAAAATGTTTGTTTTTTTTGAACGCGAATGAATTTTTACGAATTTTCCATAGGGTCATCAGTACGATGCCCTAAGGAGCGGAGAAGTTTCGAAAGCGCCACCTAGTGGTCAAAAGTTATAACAAAATTTCCCAAAAAAGGCTTAAAATTTTTGAATAATTCCCTGTTGAAATGCCAGGGTCTAATAGATTCCTTGGGTAAAGTGGAACATAGATACAATTTTTTCCAATTTGGCCAAAATTCCTGTCCCCCATCTTGATTTTCGTAAAAAACCTACTTTTTTGAACCCTCCAAACTTTTGTTTTTCACCAAAATCGAATCGAAACATCTCAACCGTGGACTAAAAGTTATGGATTCGTGTCGATTGACGAACCTTTTTGTATGGCCAGCAATTTGAGGCATGCTCCCAAAATGATTTAATTTTTATCTCGCAATGCCTTGACTTTTGACACCAAATTTGTTGGTCATTGTCCCTCACTCTGCCCCCAATACACATTTTGTAAGGCCCCACCTATTTGTCAAAAGTGATAAACCTTTAAAATCATCTTACAAGTTACTGAATTGTTTTAATGCTTTTACCCAAAGTTCTTTAAAATGCCTTTAATTGCTCATTGTGCAGTTGGTCTCCCCATCCCACCCATGATGGCATCTGTTGCGTTTCTTCGTTGGCCCGGTAAGGTCTTGCAGCTATATTATCAATTGTTTCTTTTCCCGGTTCTTTTTTATTCTTCTTCCCGATGGGCGTCTATGGCAGCCCATAAAACGATTGCGGGAAAGTTTTTTTGGTTTGACATTCTAATGAAGACAGCCCCCCACATTAAATACACCAATTTTTGGTGTCTCAAACTCATTCCCTCTAGCGCCCCCCCTGTCCAAGTTTTCTTTTATTATGCAAAATATTTTGAACCGTAAGGTATAAAAAAAATTCTTTTTTCCTTGATTCCTGAGCTCATGACGATTGATTGCCCCCCATGACGTCATTTTCCGTCATGCAATTTGTCCGCCATTTAAAATTTTCAAAAAAAACCTATTTTTTCGAACTCCTCCTGGGCCCGATGCTCCGATTTTCCCAAAAAATTGCACCAGTCATCTTCAGGCAGGGGGGGAAAAAAAGTTATGGAATTAAGTTGATTCGCTTAAAAGTTTTTTGAATAACTGCAAAAAAATTTTTAAAGAGCGCTTGCGAAACAAAGTAAGGCTGTATCTCCGCAACGCTTTTGTATTCGCCCAAAAATTGGTAAATCAAAAAGCAGCCTGAGGCAACATGCAGCTTTTCGGCGCAGGCCCCCTACGGGTCGGAGTTTTGAAAAAAGGTATTTTTGCTTATAACTTCTAAACTTTTTTGTAAAAAAATCATAAAATGGCCCGTTAGTTTCAGGGCGTTATACCGATCGCCTGATTCCAATTTTTCCAGATCGGCCCTTTTTTGTCGTGGGCCATTTTGAATTATGTGCAAAATGCTGTTTTTTTCGAACGCATGAACGAATAGTTACAAAACTCGGTAGGGAACAGTACGATCCCTGAAGGAGTTTGAGAAGTTTCGAAACAGCACCCCCTAGGGGTCAAAATTATAACAAATTTTTTCCAAAAACTAAAAAATTTTTTGAATAAATCTGCCTGTTGAAATGCCATGGTCTAAAAATTTCCTTGGGGTCAAGGGAGAACAAGTCCGGTTTTCCTTTTTTGGCCAAACTTTCCTGTCCGCCATCTTGTTTTTCAGTAAAAACCCTACTTTTTTTAATTTCCCTCCTGGGACCTTTTTGTCCGATTTTCACAAAATCGAATCGTATAATTCCAGGTCCACTAAAGTTTAGGTTTTCGGTCGATTGACGAAACCTTTTTCGTTTTAGCGCAGCGCAAATTTTGAGGCTGCTGCCAAAAAATAAAATTTTTATTTTTTACCCTTGCAATCCCTTTGACATTTTGACACCAAATTTTATGTGTCTTGTCCCCTCCCCTTGACCACATCACATCAATTTGGTAACTGCGCCACCATTTGTCTAAAATGATAAACCTTTAAAATCATCTTAAAAGTTACTGTAATGTGTTTTTTTACCCATTTATCCAAGTTTCTTAAAAAAAAAATGTCTTTAATTGCCCCTTGCGCAGTTGGTCTGCCACTCCCAAGAGGGCATCTGTTCCCGCTTCTTGCGTTTGGCCCCGGTAATGGTGTTCAGCTTTTTCCCAATTTGTTTTTTTCCCGGTTCTTTTTTTCTTCTTCCGACCGGGGGTTATGGCACCCCCTTGCCCTTTTGGGGGGAAAGTTGTTTGATTGACTTCTGATAGAAGACAGTCCAACTTAAATGCCCCAATTTTGGTGTCTCAAAATCATTCCCTCTAGCGCCACCCCCGCCCAAAAGTTTCACTTTTATTATGCTAAAACTTTTAAACCGTAAGGCCTATCAAAAAAAATTCTTTTTCCTCGTTCCTGAGCTCATGACGATTTGTTGCACCTAGACGACTTTTTCCGCATGAAAATTTTTTCCCCCATTTTAAATTTTTCAAAAAAACCTACTTTTTCGAACTTTAGGCCGATCCCCGATTTTCACCAAAATTGCCCCAGATCATTTTGGGCATGGGACAAAAAAGTTTGGAATTCAAGATATTCGTTAACATTTTTGAATACCTGCAAAATAATTTTATAGCGCTTCGAAAACAAACTTAAGGCTGATTTTTCGCAAGTTTAATCGTTTTCAACCAAACTTGGACTTACATCTAAAGCATGCCCCGAGGTAATGCTGCGTTTCGGCGCAGCCCACCTATGGCCCGGAGTTTGAAACGGGTTTTTTTGCTCATAACTCTGAACAATTTGTCCAAAAATCATAAAAGTGGTTCGTTAGATTCGGGCGTCATACCGGGTCGTTGATAAAAATTTTACCAGATCAGCCATTTTGTTGTGGGCCATTTTGAAAAAAGTGCTAAAATGCGTTTTCTAAAACGCATGAATGAATTTTTTCAACTCAGTAGGGGTATCAGTACATGCCCTAAAAGGAGCGTGAGAAGTTTCGAACAGCGCCCCTGGGGGGGCAAAAGTTTAAAAAAATTTTCCCAAAAAAGGCTTAAAATTTTTTTTTTTTTTTGAATAATCTCCTTTGAATGCCATGGTTTAAAGTTCCTTGGGTAAGCTGAGAACAAGATACCAGTTTTCCAAATTTTGGGAAAATTCCCTGTCCCCATCTTGATTTTCATAAAACCCCTATTTTTTTGAATCCCCCTAGCCCCTTTTGCCCGATTTTACCAAAATCGAACGATCATCTCCAGACCGGCCGACAAAAAAGTTATGGTTTTCGTGCGATTACGAAACCGTTTTTTTATAGCGCAGCCAATTTTGAGGCATGCTGCCAAAATGACTTTTAAGTCTTTATCTCTGCAATCCTTGACTTTTGACCCCAAACTTTGTATGGTCTTGTCCCCTCACTTGCCCACATACATAAATTTTTGTAAGTGCTCCACCTATTTGTAAAATGTAAACCATTAAATCACTTACAATTTACTGTATATATGATTTAATCCCCTTTACCCAAAGTTCTCTTAAAATGCCTTTTTGTTTTGCTGCAGTTGGTCTCCCATCCCCCCCATGATGGAATCTGTTGCTGCTTCTTGCGCTTGGCCCCGGTAAGGGGCTGTTTGCGCAATTTATTTTTTTCGTTTCTTCTTCCGAGGGGCGTCTATGGCAGCCCTAGAACCGTTTGCGGGAAAGTTATAAATTTTTTGGTTTACACTGATAGAGGACAGTCTAAAAATCCCCAGAGAAAATTTGGGTCTCCAACTCAATCCCTTAGGCCCCAAAAAAGTCCAAAGTTTTACTCTTTTATGCTTAAACTTTTAAACCCATAAGGCTGAATCACAAATCCTTTGTCCTCTTTTTCCCTTTGGTATGCCGATTCAAATTGCCCCCAATGACGTTTTTTTCCGTCACGAAATTTGCCCCGCCTTTTGGAAATTTACCCGAAAAAGTACTTTTTCGAACTCCTCCTGGGGCCGTGTTCCGATTTCCACAAATTAAACCAATCATCCCCAACCGTCCCGACAAAAAGTTATGGAATTCATAAAAACGCTGCAAGTTGTTCTCGAATACCACGCAAATTTTTTTTAAGAGCGCTTCGAAAAAAGACAAAAGGGCTGTATCCCCGAAGCTTATCGTATTAAAACCAAAACTTGGACATGTCATTAAAAAGCATGCCTGAGGCTAAAAGTGCGTTTCGGCGCAGGCCCCTCTGGCCCAGAGATACAAAAATTGCTATTTTTGTCATAACTACTGAACAGTTTGTCCAAAAATAAAAAATTTGGGTCTTTTAGATTCGGGGGCGTCATGCCGAGTCGCAGTACCCAAATTTTCCCAGATGGCCATTTTGGCTGGGGCCATTTTAATTAGTGATAAAATGCTGTTTTTTTATGAACCATAAAAACAAATTGTTACGAAATCGGTATGGGTCATCAGTCGTCCCCTGAAGGGACCCTGAGAATTTTCGAAACAGCGCCACCTGGGGCAAAATTGTTTTTTCAAATGTGATAACCTTGGTTGTTTTGACGTATTTTAGGGAGTATCTCGTTGGGACCCTGAATCCTTCCGAGTCACAGATACCAAAATTGCTTAGGTTTTGTTTACGGTTTGTGTAGCGTTTTTTTAGCGCTTAAAAAACTTTGCCGATATTTTCAAAACCCGTTTGCCCCGATCGGCAAACCACCGCCAAAAATTTTGGAAAACTAGGTCGTTTTGGCATACGCTAATCCCCAAATGCGAAAATATTGATAGTAAGGGGTTTTAAAATCCAATAAAAGTCACGTGTCAGTCTTTTTTATGTGTTTTTTTCCAAAAAAAAAGTATATAACTCCAAAACAAAATGAATTTTTCCCCCAAATTTTAACACACATGTATGGGCTCACTTTGAGGCACATAAAAAAATGGGGGATTGAGCCTCTTGGGGGCTATAATGAATGAAACATCATTTTAAACGAATGCATTGGTGTAACATTACAAAATCAGCATGTCCCACACCCTCCCCTGAAGGTACTCAAAATTTCGAGACACGCCCCCTTTTTTTGGTAAAAAATTTATAACTTTAATTTCAAAAAAATTTTGAAAAAATTTCTGCGTTTTTTAATCCTGGTTTTAAAAGGTTTGTATTGTCACCAGATCTGACCACTCACATCGTTTTGAAACTACCCCCTTTTGGTAAAAGGATAATCCTTAAAAACTTTTTTTTTAATTAGTGTTTTTTTTTAAGCCTTTTTGCCAAAATTTAATCTTTAAATGTCTTAAATTGCCCCCTTGCTGAAGGGGGTTACACATGTTGCATGTCTTGTCGTCTTCTTTGCGTTTGGCCCCCGGGTTTGCTGTTGCAGCTATATTTATTTTATTCTGCTTCTTTTTCCCGACTGGGCGTCTAGGGCACCCCATGACCTTTTTGGGCGGGAATTTTAAAATTTTTGGTACCTGATAGAAAAAGTCTAAAAAATCCCCAAGGGCAAATTTGGAGTCTCCAACTCAACCCCTCTAGCGCCCCCAACTGCCCAAAAAGATTTACCATTTTATGCTTATAACTTTTGAACCATAATGGCTAGAATCCAAATCCTTTGTCCTCTTATTCCTTTGGGCTCATGCCGTTTTCGATTGCCCCCTATGACGTCTTTTTCCCTCACGAAAATTTTGCCCCGCCATTGTAATTATCCAAAAAAAGCTTTTTTTCGAACCCCCCTGGGCCCCGTTGTTCTGATTCTCACCAAAATTGAAAGATCATTTTCCAACCCGTGTGACAAAAATTTAGGAATTAAAAAAAACCTGCAGTTGTTCTCGAATCCCACGAAAATTAAATTTTAAGTAGCGCTTGCAAAACAGACACAAGGCTGTACTCCCAACGCTTTTTCGTATTCAAACAAATTGGTACATGCATTAAAACATGACTGAAGCTACATGGCTTTTTGGGCGGCCCACCATGGTCCAGAGATACGAAAAATTTCTATTTTTGCTCATAACTACTGAAAGTTTGTCCAAAAATAAAAAAATTGGTCTCGTTAGATTCAGGGGGGGCTGCCGAGTCGACTGTATCCAATTTTTCCATTTGGGGCCCCTTTTTTTTCTGTCGGGCCATTTTGAATTATGTGCTAAAATGCTGTATTTTCTGAACCCATGAACGAATTTTACGAAACTCGGTAGGGGTCACAGTACGATCCCTGAAAGAGTGAGAATTTTCGAAACAGCGCACCTAGGGGGAAATTTTTTTTTTTTCAAAGCTTATAACTTTGGTTGTGGTTGATTATTTTCCGAGAGTCATTTTTTTTGAGTTCCTGAATCTTTGCCAGCCCAACGATGCCAAAATGTGGGTTTGTCTTAGGGGTTTGGTAGCTTTTGCGATTTAGCGCGAAAAAAACATTTGGCATATTTTCGAAACCGCTTGTCCGATCGAGACAAAACCCCACCGTCAGAATTTGGAAACATAGGTCGATAGGCAAACGTAATCCCCAAAAATGCGAAAATTTTGATGTAAGGGGTAGTAAAATCCAATCAAAGTCCGGTCAGTCTTTTTTTTATGTGTTTTTACAATAAATGTATATAACCCCAAAAACTAAATGGATATTTTCACCAAATTTTACACCCCCTTGTATGGGCTCACTAGAGGTCACAAAAAAAAAAGGTGGGATTGAGCCTTTGGTGGCGCTATAATAGAACGTAACTGCTATTTTTAAAACAAAAGCATTGGTGAACTTAAAAAATCAGCTGTCCCATCAGACCTGCCCTGAAGGACTAAAACACATTCGAGACGCGCCACCTTTTGGTCAAAGTTATAACATAATTTCTAAAAAACTTTTGAAGAAATCGCGTATTTTAATGCCATGGTCAAAGGGTTTGTCATTGTCACCAGACTTGCCCCACATCACTTTTTTTTGAAACACGCCAACCTATTGGTCAAAAGTGAAATCCATTAAATCACATTTTTAGTTAATTATTGATTTTTAAACCCTTTTGCCCAAATTTTAAACTTTTTAAAGTCTTAAATTGCTCCTTGCGCAGTTGGTCTGAACATGTTGGGATGTCTTGTCGTCTTCTTTTGGTTGGGCCCCGGGTTATTGTTTTTTTTTTTTTTCTTGCAGCTATATTTTGGGGGAAGCACCCAAGGTGGTAGGCCCCCTTGTATCTGTTCCGTTTTAAAAAAAAATTTTTTATTCTTATTTTCCGATGGGCGTCTATGGCCCCCCATAGAACCGTTTCCGGGAAAGTTATAAAAATTTGGGCACACGATAGAGGCAGTCTGAACTCTCACCATAGAAATTTTTGGGAGTCTCAAAATCAATCCCCTAGCCCCCCAAAACTGTCCAAAATTTCACTCACATTTATGCTAATAACTTTTGAACCCGTACGGCTATCAAAAAAATTCTTTTTTCCTCTGTTCCTGAGTCATGACGATTCGTTTGCACCCATGACTCTTTTTCCCGTCATGCAAATTTTTCCGCCTTTTTGAATTTTTCGAAAAACCTACTTTTTCGAACTCCTCCTGGGGCGATGCTCCGATTTTCACCAAAATTGCCCCAGATCTCTTCAGACGTGGGGACAAAAAAGTTATGGAATTCAAGTTGATTCGTCAAACCCGTTTTCGAAAAAACGTGCAACAATTTTTTACAAAAGGCTTGCAAAAACAAATGAAAGGCTGTATCTCCGCAACACTTACCTTTTTTCAGACCAAACTTGGACATGTTATCAAAAAGAAACCCTGAGGGCAACATCCCGGGTTTCGGCGCAGCGCCCCTACTGGTCCCGGAGATATGAAAAATGGCTATTTTTGTAAAAATCCTGAACGGTTTGCCCAAAAATCAAAAAGGGCTCGTTAGATTCGGGCACATACCGAGGACTGTTTCCCAATTTTTCCATATGGGCCCCCATTTTGTCTGTCGGCCTTTTTAAATTATGTGCTAAAATGCGTTTTTCTAAACCAGAACGAATTGTTAGAAACTCGGTATGGGGCATCAGTACGTGCCCGAAGGACCTGGGTTTCGAAACACGCCACCTAGTGGTCAAAAGTTATATGATAAATTCCAAAAAAGGCTAATAACTTTTGTATAAATCTGCCTATTGAAATCCACTTGTCTTAGAGATTCCTTGGGTAACCCGAAAACTGGGATCTAAGTTTTTTTTTTTGGCCAAAATTTTCCTGTCCGCCATCTTGATTTTCATTCAAACTATTTTTTCGAACCCTCCTAGACCGTTTGTCCGTTTTTTCACCAAAATCGAATCGTATCATCCCCAGACTGTGCCGACTAAAATTTTAGGGATTTCGGTCGATAGACAAAACCTTTTTTGTTTAGCGCGCACAAATTTAGATATGCTGCCAAAATGACTTTTAAATCTTTATCTCGCAATGCCTTACATTTTGACACCAAACTTTGTATGTGTCATTTCACCTCCTCTGACCACATCACATAAATTTCGAAGTGCGCCACCTATTTGTCGAAAGTGAAAAACCTTAAATTATTTTAAAATGACTGTATATATGATTTTTTGCCTTTTTATCCAAAGTTCTCTTAAATGTCTTTAATTCCTTTGCTGCATTTGGTCGCCACTCCCACCCATGAGGGCATCTCTTCCCGCTTCTTGCGTTTGGGCCCCGGTAAGGCTGTTTGGCAGCATATTTATTATTTTTTTTCTTCCGATGGGGTTAGGGCAGCCCATAAAAACGTTTGCGGGAAATTTTTTTTGGTTTGACATTTGATAGAGGAGCCCAACTTTAAAAATACACAATTTGGTGTCTCAAAGTCTTTCCCTTTAGCGCCACACCTGCCAAAATTTTTCTTTTATTATGCAAATAATTTTTAAACCGTAAGGCCTTCACAAAAATTCTTTTTTCCCCTTTTTCCTGAGCTCATGGCCGATTCGATTGCACCCTATGACGTCATTTTCCGTATAAAATTTGGCCGCCATCTTGAATTTTCAGAAAAAGCTACTTTTTCGAACTCCTCCTAGGCCCATGCTCCCGATTTTCACCAAAATTGCACCGATATTTCAAAATGGGGGAAAAAATTATGGAATTTGTTGATTCGCTTAAAAGTTTTTTAATGACTGCAAAATAATTTTACGTGAGCTTGCGAAAACAAATTAAGGGGTGTTCTCCCAACGCTTTTTGATTCGACCAAACTTGGGACAAGTCATCACAAGCATGACCTGAGGGAACATGCAGCGTTTCGGGGGCAGCGCCACCTACTGGTCCGGAGAATGAAAAAGGTTATTTTTGTCATAACCCTGAAAAGTTTTTTTCAAAAACATAAAAGTGGGCCCCTTAGATTCAGGGCGCATACCGGTCGATTATATCCAATTTTCCCCAGATCGGCCTTTTGTCTGTCGGGCCCTTTGAATTTTGTGCTAAAAAAGCTGTATTTTTTTGAACGCATGAACGAATTGTTACGAAACTCGGGATGGGTCTCATACGATGCCCCCGAAAGACCTGAAAGTTTCGAAACAGCGCCCCCTAGTGGTGAACTTTTTTTTTCAAAATCTTATAACTTTGGGGGTGGGCGACTTATTTCACGAGGTCATTTTTTTGAGCTCCCAATCGTTCCCTCCAACGATACCCAAAAATGTGGGTTTCGTCCCTTTCGGGTTTTTGTTCGTTGCGATTTACGCGAAAAAAAAAATTTGGCTATATCTTCGAAACCGCTTGTCCGATCGAGACGAAACCACCCCCCGAAGTTGGGAAAAATAGGGCGATAGGTTTCCCC
>JAZAVI010002291.1:0-11912 GCA_036326025.1 Chrosomus eos | reverse complement strand
TTCCCATACTCCTTAAAAAAACCCCTAAAACATTTTAAATAAAAAAAAACTCGGGGAAACCCCCGAACCCCCTTTTAACCCCCCCCCCTTTTTCCAAAGGGTTATAAAAAACCTTTTTTGAAAAAAATTTTTTTTAGAAAGACAAAAAATAGGTTTATTTTTTTAAATTATTAAAAAAAAATTTATATTTGGGGGTTCCCCCCTAAAAAAAAAAGGGACCCCCCCTTTTTAAAACAAAAAAAACCAACAATACCCTTTTTTAAACGGGGTGGTAACTATGGGGTTTTTCCCCTTTATAAAATTGCCATTTTTTTCCCACCTAACGCAAATTTGGGTATTTCTGTTCCATGAAAAAAAATTAAAAATCCAGGGGGCAAAAAAAAGGGGGTTTTTTTTAATTTTATTTTTAAAAAAAAAAAAAAAAAACTCCCTACTTAAAAATTTTAAAAAAAAATTAAAAATTAATCTGAATTTTTCCACAAATTAAAAAACCCCCTTTAAAAAATCCCTCATTAGCAATAAAAATTTTTTTTTTACTTTGAAGTTCTTTTTAGTTTCGAGGTTTTTTTCTTTGAAGAAAACAGGGGTTTTTCCACTTTTTTCCCCTTTTTAAATTTTTTTTTTTTACCTCAGGGTTTTTTAAAACAAAAAGTAGCAAATAAGTTTTTTTAAATATGGGTTAAGTTTTTATTTTTGAAAAAAAAAATTTTGTTTTTTTGGGGTTTTTTTAAAATTAAAATTTTTTTTTTTTAAAAAACCCAAAACAAAGAACAAAAAAAACCAAAAAAAAAATTTACTAGTTTTTAAAAAAACCTGAAAAAAAAAATGAATTTGTTTTATTATACTTTTAAAATCGGTATGTTTTAAAAAAAAAAAGACCTCGAAAAATTTTTTTTAATTCTGAATCAATCCCCCAAATAATTTATTTCACCGGAATCCTGAAAAAATTTTTAATTGCCCCTTTTTTTTAACAGGCTTTTTTGACAAAAAAAATTTTTTTGTTTTTTAAAAATTATTTGGTTTATTGTGAAATTTACAAAAAATGATTTTCAGGAACAGGGGTGTATAATTTTTAAAAAGTAATTTAACTCAAAAATTTTCGCTTTTTTTTGTCAAATGATTGTGAAATAATGATAAGGGTTAAGACACAGCAAACCCCATCAAAAAAACCCCTTTTCTCTTTTTTCCAGTGGCGGTTTTTTAACTAGGAAATAGCCCCAAAAACAATATCTAAAGTTAATGTTAAGGGTCAAGAGCCCAATAAGCAAAACCTGTTCTTCAAAAATGGTAAAAAACCTTTTTTACGATTTTCTCCGTAGCCCCCTCAGACCGGGTTTTGTAAAAATTTCGGGTGGACATCCCCCAAAAAAAAAAATTTTTTTTTCCAGGGTTAAAAAAAGGAAAAAGCCCCTCCCATTTTTTTTAATTCCAAACCCACAGCAAAAACCCCCCCTGTGTTAAATGAATTTTACTGGGGTTTATTTGGCCCCCGACTCAAGAGTTTTAAACCCCTCTAAACCCGACGGCATCGTCGACGCCCGCCACACATCAGTTTCCGAAAAAAAATTATGATAAAACTCGAGGGAAGGGTTTTTATGTTTTCTTCCCGGGTTTTTTTCCAGCGAAAGAAAATCGAGTTTACCCCAAAAAGGGGGTGTCTTTGGTGTTTTCTAGCTTTACAGGAAGGTTTTTTTTCCCCAGCGTGGAACTTGTGCACCCTTTCGGAGTTTTCAGCCAAAAACCCAAAAGTTTTTACCCAACTTTGATACACTTAAAGCCCAATAATTTTATAAATTTTCCCGTCATATTTGCCGCTAGCTCGATCCCTTAGCTGCCATTTTGGATTTCCCTTGATGGTTTTTGGGCCTTTTTTCGGGGCTGTTTCAGTGGGGAAAACATTGGGTGGTCACTGGGTCATTGCGCTCTCTCCAAGGGAGGGGGGGGGAAAGGAGAGAGAACGGAGACCTATGAGGACCCCGCGGGTTTTCCAAAAGAAAAATACAGAAAATTGGTTTCAAAAATCGGCGTAAATTGAGGGTTTGGGGCAGGAGAACGGGAGTTTTTTTTGACGTGAGGAACTAATTTCCAGGTTTGACCCGGGGCTGAATTTGCCTTTTTTTTATTTTACTAAAAAAGGGATTATAGAAGTAAAAAAGGTAGTATAAAAGTTTAAAAAAATAGTTTAAAAAAAATTTTTAAATAAAAAAAAAAAAATTTAAAAAATCCCAAAGCCTGTGATGCCCCCCTCTTTGTGTTTGCTGATGGGAAACGTTTTGGGGTTTGGCCCCAAAGTAAATTTCTTGAAAACCCCTGGACTTTTTTTGGGAAAATGTAAATAGTTTTGGTTCTGTAAAATTTTAATGTTTATTCCGGGCTCCAGGCTCCAAAGGGGCATGAAAAAAACTGTTTTCCAGAGGAAATTTCTTAACTTTTATTTATTTGGGTGTGATTTTTAATAAATTTTTTGGGGTGATTTCCCTTTTTCCCATTTTTTTTTTCATTTGTTTTTATGGTCCCATTAATTATTTTTCCCTTCAGGGACATTAAAAGTAACACAATTGCTGAAAGTTCAAATTTTTCCTGAAAAAAAAGAGGTGTGTCAAATTTTCCCGTGAAAAAAAGGGTTGATTTTTTTACAAGCTTTTTTAGTTAATTTTTTCCCCGACGGAAAAAATTTTTTTTAAAAATTTTCCCTTAAAGGGCTCCGGGGGGGTTTTAAAAATTTAAAGAGATTTAATTTTAAATGAAAAAATTGGGTGATGATTTTAGCTTTATTGAAGAAACCTGATGTTTAAAATAGAGAAACAAAAAAGGGGGAAAAACCAAATTGTACGTCACCATTATGGAGATCGGTGTTTGATTTAGTTGGGCCTTGCCCCTTTTGTTGTTAACTTTAGATTTTGTTTTTTGGTTGTTATGAGTTATTTCAGGTAGATGAAAAAAGGAAAAAGGTGATTGATGTTCTTGATTTATGTTATGATTTTATTCTTCACTAAAACTTGTTAAATGAATCTTTAAAGATAAATTTTCTAACTTAGATTTATTGTTGCTTACAGCATCATGATTTATGTAAAAAGACCCAAAATTTTTTCAATAATACAAAGGATTTCTTTTTAAAGTTTTTTTTTACTTTTTTTCAAAAAAATAAAAAAAAAAAGTCTTCTTTCGGCCAAATAGACATAAAGTTTAAAATTTTGCTTCTCAAAAATTTGGTGAAAAAACAGTTTTTTAAATTTTAGGAAAATTCAGGATTCAAAATCATATTTTATTCACACTGAAATTTGGCTAAAGGGAGCCTTAATGATTTTGTGATTGGGGGGTCCCTAAAATTGCACCGCAACATGCTTTATTTTTGGGCACCATTGTGAGTTTTCACTTTTTCTGTTTTTGTTGTCTTTTATTTTTTAAATAAAAAGGGGTTTTTTTTTTTTAATTTTGGTTTGATTAAAAAAATTTAAAAGCCCTATGCTGGGGGAATCACAGAGCAGTTTTTAATTTAAAAAATTTTAAAAACTTTCTCAATAAGTTTATTTTTCATAATTATGCCAGGGTTATTTCTTGATTATGTCAAAGCTTAATCAACAATCCAGTCATTTTTGCCTTTTTTTCATAAAGCTTTTTTAAAACTCAGTTACAAAAGAAAAACAAAACCTAAAGAAAAAAATTTATAAGGGTAAATCCCCCAAAACAAAATTTCAAAACACGACCCTCCATAATGGTGACTTTACATTTGTGATTTTCCCCTTTCCCGTGATTCTGTTGTTTTCTTCGGGTGTTTTTTCAATAAGGGTTTTTTTTTTACTAAATAAACCCTTTTAAATTTAAATCTCTTTAACTTTAAACTGGGAGTTTTTGCTGTGGGGGGAAATTAAAAATGTGGCAGGATTTTTTATTTTCCCGACCCTGGACTTTCCCCCTTGCCCAAAAGTGGGGGTTTAGGGGGTTTAAAATTTTTAATTTTTAAAACCTTTTAAAAAACCCGGGGTTTTTAGGGGGGTAAAACCCAAAAAGGGGTCGAACTAAAATGGTGAAAAAAGATGGGCAAATCCTTAAAAAAAATGCAGAAAAAAATAGAAAAAAAAATTTGATGAGACAAAAATTTAAGTTGGCTTTAGAAAGGGCCAGAGGTTTGAAGAGTTTAAAGTAGTTTGAAGTTTTTATAGAAAGAATTAGTTTTGAAAGAAATAAAACGTTCTAAAAAAAAAACGATTTTTTAGAAAGAATGGAAAAATTTGGGAGAAAGATAGGGTAGATTAGAAAAAAAAATTATTTTTGAAAAAAGAGAGGAAAAATAGAAATTTGTTAGAAAGAAAGAAAATTATTAGTTAAAAGAAAAAAGAAAGATTGTTAAAAAAGGAAAAAAAAGTAGAAATTGTTGAAAGAAAGAAAAAAAAAAGGATAGATTAGTAGTAAGAAAAAAAAAGAGATTAGTTAGAAAGAAAGAAGGAAGATTAGTTGAAAGGGAAAAAAAAAAAAGATAGGGTTAGTTAGGGAAAAAAAAGAAAGATGATTTGTTAGAAAGAAAAAAAGATTGAATTTGTTAGAAAAAAGAAAGATAATTATTTAGAAAGGAAAAAAAAGATAAAGATTATTTTGAAAGGAAAAAAAAGATAGTTATTTTGAAAGAAATAAAGATAGATTAGTTAGGGAAAAAAAGAAAGATAGTTTGTTTGAAAGAAAAAAAAAGATAGTTTTTGTTAGAAAAAAAAAAGATAGATTTGTTTTGGGTGAAAGAAAGAAAGATTAGTTTGAAAGAAAGAAAAAATTAGTTGAAAAAAGATAGGGAAAAATTAGTTTGAAAAAAGATAGATTAGAAAGAAAGATAGAAGATTCTTTAGTTAGAAAAAAAGAAAAGAAATTTTTTAGAAAGAAAGAAAATTGTTAGTTAGAAAAAAAAAGAAAAAAAAGAGATTAGTTGAAAAAAAAAGGGCAGATTAGTTAAAAAAAAAAAAAAAAAAAAAAAAAAAAAGAAAGGAAAAGGGGAAAAAAGGGGAAAAAAAAGGGAAAAAAGAAAAAAAAAAGAAAGAAAGAAAGAAAAAAAAAATAGATTGTTTGAAAGGGAAAGGGGCAGAATTTGTTAGAAAACCGAAAGACAGTTAGTTTGGAAAAAAAGACAGATTAGTTAGAAGAAAGAAAGAAAAAAAAGAAAGAAAGAAAGAAAGAAAGAAAAAAAAAAAAAATAAAAAAGAAAGATTTTGTTAGAAAAAAGAAGTAAAAGATTAATTTTGAAAGAAAGAAAGAAAGAAAATTAGAAAAAAAGAAAGGGAAAAAAAGATTAGTTAGAAAGAAAAAAAAGAAAAAAAGACCCGATAAGTTGAATGAAAGATTAAAATTAGTTAGAAAAAAGGAAGGAAAAAAAAATAGTTTGATTTTTGGGTTGGGGGAAAAAGGAAAGAAAAATAGATTAGTTAAAAGAAAGGATAGATTAGTTAGAAAGAAAGAAAATTTGTAGATTAGTTAGAAAAAAAGACAGATTAGTTTCGAATGAAAGGAAAAATAGGGTTGTTAGAAAGGGAAAAAAAGAAAAAGGGAAAAAAAGAAAGAAAAATAAAATTAGTTAGAAAGAAAAAATATTTGATTTTGTTAGAAAAAAGAAAAAAAAATAGATTTTGTTAGAAAGAAAAAAAATAGATAGATTAGTTAGAAAGAAAAATAGATTTGTTAAAAAAAGAAAGATAGTAAGAAAATTAGTTAGAAAGAAAGGGAAAAATTTTGGGGTTTGAAAGAAAGAAAGGGAAAAAAAGATAATTAGTTAGAAAGAAATAAAAATAGAAAAAGTTAGAAAGATAGATAGATAGATTAGTTTAAAAAAGAAAATTTTGATTAGTTAGAAAAGAAAGAAAGAAGATTAGTAAGGGAAAAAAAGTAGAAATTTGTTAGAAAAAAAGATAGTTCGTTAGAAAAAAAGAAAGAAAGATAGATTTTTGTTGGGAAAAGGGAAAAAAGATAAAATTTTGGGTTTGAAAGGGAAAGAAAGATAGAAGAATTTGTTAGAAAAAAAAAAAAGAGATTAGTTAGAAAGAAAGAAATAGATTAGTTAAAAAAAAAGAAAAAAAAGAAAAAAATGAATTGATTGTTAAAAAAAAAAATAATTATTAAAAAAAGGGTAATTATTAAAAAAAAAAAGAAAAAAAAATTAGTTAAAAAAAGTTAAAGAAAAAAGAAAGATGTTTAGTTGAAAAAAAAAAAAGGGATAATTATTTTAAAAAGTTTTTATTAAAAAAAAAAAAATTTTTAAAAAAATTTAGTTAAAAAAAATTTGTTTGGGGAAAAGAAAATGGGAAAAAATGAAAAAAAAAAAAAAAAAAAAAAGAAAAAAAAAAAGGAAAAAAAAAAAAAAAATTGAAAAAAGAAAAAATTTTAGAAAGTTATTTAAAGGGGAAAAAAAGGATCTTAAAGTGTGTTAAAAAAAAAAAAATTTTTTTAAAAAGGGAAAGGATTTTTAGAAAATGAAAATTTTTAAAAAAATTAATTTTTGGAAGGGGAAAAAAAAGTTTTTAGAAAGAAAAAAAAAAACAATGTTTTTTTGTAAAATTTTAAAAAGATAAAATTTGAAAAAAGATTGTTTTAAAAAAATTTAATTGTTGAAAGAAAGAGAAAAAAAGATTAGTTAGAAAGAAAGAAAGATTATTTTTTAAAAGTTGGGTTAGATTTGATAGATAGATAGATAGTTTAGATAGATAGATTAGTTAGAAAGAGTTTGATTAGTTGGGAAAGGGAAAGATTGGGTTGGGTTAGAAAGAAAGAAAGAAAAAGTTTGTTTTTTATTATATAGTTTAGATAGATAGTTAGATAGATTAGTTAGATAGTGTAGCTAGATAGATAGATAGATTGAAAGGGAAAAAAAGTTTTGTTAAAAAGGGTTTAAGATATTTTATAGTTAGATAGATAGAAAAGATAGATAGAAGTTTGATAGATAGATAGTTTGTTTAGATAGATAGTTAGTAAAGTTAAATTAGTAAATTTTAGAATGGTAGTTTTTTTGGTCGGGGGAATTTAGATTTGAGTTTATTTGGGGGTAAAATATGGGCCCCCGTAGTTTTGGGCTCTTTTAAACGGTTCAATAAAAAGTAAAGGGGTTTTTTTTTTGTTTTTTTAATTTTAAATTTTTTAAGAAATCTAAAAAAGTCAAATCAGTCTGAAAAGTTTGACACTAAGTCAGAACAGTTTGAAGGTTGACCCGGTTTGGAGTTTGTAGGTTAAAGTTTCAAAGGACGAGTTAGATTTTAAAAATTTTAGAGTCAGAGAATAATAATTTTTAATTTTTAATAAGTTTAAATAGGATTTCATTTAAGTTGGCTTTCTAAAAACCCAAACTTAACAAAAATTAAAAATTAAAATTTTTGTTTTGTATAAAAAAAAAAAAAATTATTATTCCGGCGCGGGGGGGTCCCAAAGAAAAAAAAATTTAAAATTACGGGAAAAAAACCAATGCGAAAAAATTACAGTAATTTTCCTTTTTTTTAAAACCCTTTTAACAAACTTTTAAATTTTTCTTGCAGGGGGGTTTTGCCAGAATGCCTTTAAATTTTTAACACCCTTTTTCCTTTTAATATAAAGCTCTTTTTTTTTTTACGAAATTTCTGAAAAAAATTCAGGGAAAGGGGTAATAAAATTTTGGGGAAAAAACCGATTCCCTTCAAACGGGTTTGGGTTTTAAAAAATATGTTTAGAAATGAAAAGGAGGGGGGGCACGTGTAAAGGGTTACTTCTTTTTGAGCCCACTGAAAAGGGTAAAATTTTCTTAATATTAAACAAAAAAAACCTTTACGTGTAATAGTAAATTTTAATTTAAAAAACATGACTTTAAAAAAAATTCTTTGCGTTTTTTTTTTTTTACCGAAATTAGCTTACATTTTGTTTTAAAAGAAATTAGTTTTAAAATTTAAAGCAACAAAACAGCTTAACATCGTGTTTCTTGTCATTTTTAATTGAAGCACAGGCTTACTCTCCAGCACAATGGTGACTCCAAAAATCTTTTTTTTAAAAATAACAGTTTCTTCCTTTATCTTCCTTTCCCAAAAATTTTTTAAAAAACACTTCAGTTTAATATTTACTGCCCTTTATCAGTTATTGACTTTGCATAATTTTTTTCTTTAAACGGTTAAATAATATTCCCGTTAAATTAACTTCTTTGTTTATTTTGGGGGCTTTTTTTCCCGGGTTGTTTGCTGCGGTCCGGGGGCCCAAGCGCGTTTGTTCCCGGCGGCCGGGCCCCCGCAGCGTTTGGTTTTGGTTTTACCCCACAACTTGATTTTTATCGAACCCTGGGGGCTTTGGGGGTGCTTTGTCCCTATCGCAAAAAGTGCACGGCGCCGATAGAAAAAAGGAAAAGGGGTCAAAATAAATTTTTTTTTTTATTAATTTGCTGTATTATGCGCAGTTGAGTGAACAATTTCAGGTTTTCTGTGCGGGGTGTCCAAAAAGGTGGAAATTTTGCTGCTTGCAAAAAGGATTTTTTTTTTTTAAGGAGGGGAAATGGATTTCCAATTTTTTGTTGCCCTGTTTTCCCCGGCAATCCAGAAAACACTGCAAGGGGTCAACCTTTGCTCGTGGTTTTCCCCAAAGGTTTAAAACAAAAACATATTAAACCCTTACAAAACGGTTTTTTCTTAAAAAAAAAGAATACATACAAAAAAGCTAAAAGCTTTGGGAGGTTTCTTTAATTCCGAACAAAGTGCGCACCCGTGTCCGTGTTTTCTTTCACATTCACGGGGAAACCCCGGGAAAACCCAACTCAGGGCCACCCCTTCCGGGGTTGGGTTCGGGACACCCGTGCGCCCCGGGTCCCATTGGGCAAAAGTTCACTTTTGCGTTTTTTTATGCGAACCGTGCCCCTTTTTGAACTAAAAATGCCAGTGTGAAAAACCTAAGTCTGACTGTTAGGTTTTTTCGAATTTTTACTTTTTTTCCCTTGATTTTTCGGGGTTTTCTAATGGGAGCTGGGTTGCCGTAAATTTTTCTGTTTTTCTACAGTTTTTGGCGGGGAAATTAATTTTTCAAATTGATTTTCCCTTTAAAATTTTTCTTCAATCAGTTTTTTTTTTTATTTAACAAATTTAACCCCTTTTAACCCCACTTCAGTTTTTTTTTTGAACAAATTTTGTGTCCCCACTACAGGGGGTGTTGGGTTAAAACTGAAGGTGTTGAAAATTAAGGTTAATTCGTGATTAATTAATTCGTTTCTCCATTAAACGCTTTTCCACTTTTTTATTACTTACCCCCGGGTGACAAAATTGGGCAAGGTTTTTCCAAAAAAAGCAATTGGGATCTTTAAACCCTTTGATTGTCACCATTGTTTTTGGGTTTTATACGCGATTATTGATCCCTTTTGTGTGTCTGGCCGGGTCAAGAAGTACAAAATGTTTTGAGTGGGAAAAATAGGGTTGTGCCCATAGACGATTGTTTTGTGTATCGCGATAGTCTGAGATTTAGCCGATGGGGAGTTTCCTTTTATGTTTTCAATTTCAATAATTGGCTCGGGTTTTTTATTAATGTTTTAAAATTTTTTTTATTTGGCCTTTTTTATTATAAAGCTGGTTTTGTTATTTAAAAATTTTTTAAGGAATACAAATTTTTTTGCATTTCCCAAATTTAAAAACGACATCAAACATAACACTTGCGACAAAAACCCACTTTCGTTATGAGGAGAAAATTTTTAAAAAAAGTTTAAAAAATTAATCCCACTTTAAAATTTAATTCAAGGGAAAAAATTTTTTAATTTGATGGGGTTTTTTAAAAAAAAATTTTTCTTTTTTTTTATAAAATGATCTTTTGCTTTTTTTTGTTTCCTGACTTCAACGAAAAAACCCAAAAATAAATAAATAATTAATTTTTAAATTTAAAAATAAACCTTTAAAAAAAATTTTTACTTTTCCCCCCTTTTCGAAATGGGTTTTAAGAATAGATGCCGAAAATTTTTTTTTCTTTTTTTTAAAAGGGGGTTTAACCCTTTTTAAAGTTTTTTAAAATCTAAAGTTTTGGTCTTTAAAAACCATAAACCCCTTTTTTTAAAATCAAATTTAAAAATTAAAGTCGACAAGTAGTTTTTGTTTTATTCCCCCCCTTTTAAAACACATGAATCCCCCCTTTTTTAATTTTTTAAATTCCCAACAAAAGGATAAAATGATTTTTGCCCCAAAAAATTATTAAAACTTTGTTCTCATCTCGTGCAAAAATATCAAAAATGTGCATGTTTCGGCTTGAGGTTGGCTAAGTGTTGAAATTTTTTCCCCGTTTAAAAAGAATCCAAATCATACAAAATGATTGGGGATTTTTTTTTTAAACCTCCCCTATACGGGAAATAACCGCCCTTTTTAAATAAACACTCCCCCTTTGCTAGAAAAATAAAAAAAAAGATCATGAATATAAAACGAAGAAATTAAAAAAAAAGTTTTTTTAAATTTGATTTAACAAATCAATTTAATAATCAAAAAAGTAACCCCCGCCCACCTCACGATAATATCGTGCTTTGGGCGGAATCCCCGGGTTTGACAAAAAGGGCCGTTATGAAAATGGTGCATACCCCCCCCAAAACCATTTGTGTACATTTTTTAAAAAATCATTATTTTTTTCCCAAAATTTTAAAAATGCCGATAAATTTTAAATCTTTTAAAACCAAAATTGACATCAAAATAAAAATCATAAAATTGCTTTTAAATTGTCAGGAAAAAAAATTGAGTCGTGATTTAAAGCAGGAGATAATCGAGGGATTTTTGATAGAGAAAAAGCCATTGTCTTTCCGGGTTTTTGTTCAGTTTTTGTGTTATTTAAAATGCTTTTTTAAAATCACAGCTTTAGCAGCTAAAGAAAGACTTATGTTCAAAAGTCGGGGTAAAGAGCTCAACTAAAGAAATTTAAAGGTTTCCCATTATGGAAACATAAATGAAATTTCAAATAAATTTAAAAACCCTATTTTCACCTTTTAATAAAACGTCTTTTGGACTTTCTGACGGGACTTTAAAGCCCAGTTGGTTCGGGGAGGAAAATCCGGCCCTGGGAGGGCCACTGTCCAGCAGGTTTAGCCCCAAACCCTGAAAAAAAATTATTTTTTAGTAATTTTGAAAACATTGATTAGCTTTAAAATCTCCAGGACATGGCCCTCGGGGAAACCCGGGGTAATAAGAGAAGTGTTAATGCTGTTTGTGAAATTGTTTAATCCCCTTTTGAGATCTTCAGATTTAATGTCTTTTATTTTTGAATTTTCCCTCTTTTTTTCTGTTCTTTTTTGTTTTCCCCTTCCTTTAGTGATTCTGATTGTTATAGCGGTGTTACCGGGTCTCAATTTAAATTAAAAAAATTAAAATGGGTTATTTTTTCAGTCAAGTGGACTATATTAGTCAAAATAATTTTAAAGGGGTAGGAATTTTAAAGGTGTAATTTGGAAACAGCTTTGAGTGGGCGATTTTGGTGCTGTTTAAATTTACGTATTTTACTATAAAGGGTTCTTTCTCGGAAAAAAGGGCAAAAATTTACCCCGAATGCATTTTTTCTTTGGTTAAATTTTTTTTTTTAATGGAAAAAGGGATATTTCTGTAAAAATTTGGGTGTTTTTTTTACAGATTTTTTTTTAACAGTGTACCTAGTAGCCAACCCTAAACCCATAAAAAGGGGGGGGTTTTTTTTAAGCTTCCCTTTTTTCGGTTGGGGGGAAAAGGGGATGCGGGGACTGAGCGACTTTAAACTTTTTTACCTTAGCCCTTTTTGGTTAATTTGGGGACGTATGAATTTAAAAAAATTTAAAAAAAAATTTTGCCCCCCTTTTTTGAGGGACATGTGTGGGTTTTGATTTGGCTGTGTTTCTAAAATGCAGTTTTAGTCTGGTTTTTTTTTGGTTTTTGCTTTTAGGTGTTAAATAAAAATTTTTTATTGTAAATCATTTCTGTAGTTTCAAAATCAAGTCACTTTTATTT
>JAZAVI010002290.1:0-23030 GCA_036326025.1 Chrosomus eos | reverse complement strand
AGGTTGGAGGAGAAGAAAAGTTGGAGTTGGAGAACAAAAAGATTGAGATGGAGGAGGAGAAGAAGAAAAAGATTGAGAAGAAGAAGAAAAGGTTGGAGAAGAAGAAAAAGATGGAGAAAAAAAAGATGAAGGAAAAGTTGATGGAGACGGAAGTGGAAGATGTTGAAAAAAATATGAAAAAGATGGAGAAGAAAAAGAAAAATATGAAGGAAAAGTTGATGGAGACGGAAGTGGAAGATGTTGAAATAAATATGAAAAAGATGGAGAAGAAAAAGATGAATGAAAAGTTGACGGAGACGGAAGTGGAAGATGTTGAAAAAAATATGAAAAAGATGGAGAAGAAAAAGATGAATGAAAAGTTGATGGAGACGGAAGTGGAAGATGTTGAAAAAAATATGAAAAAGATGGAGAAGAAAAAGAAAAAGATGAATGAAAAGTTGATGGAGACGGAAGTGGAAGATGTTGAAAAAAATATGAAAAAGATGGAGAAGAAAAAGAAAAAGATGAATGAAAAGTTGGAGACGGAAGTGGAAGATGTTGAAAAAAATATGAAAAAGAAGATGAGGAAGTCTAAAGACATTGTATAATAAAATGTACAATTGAGATTTTTCTAGATTTGTACCAGACAGCGTTTCAGTTGTCTAAGTATGACACAAGACTCCTCCTTTAAATACTGTAAGACTGAAAACACTGGAAGAGAGGGCAACTCTCTGAGAACACAAGAGAAATGAACATTTGAACTCTCTTTTGTGAAGATCCAAGTCTCACCTCAGAATACATCTCTTTCCCTCTTCCCCACTCCCTCTCTCTCATGCTGAGATCACCAAAATTCACCCAAATATCTATATGGTTTAATGTGAATTTTTAATCATACAGTATTATACATGTTTGGTATCATATCTCTGGGGATGAGACATTTGTACCAGTCGCAAAGAATTAAACCAAACGGTAATAAAGTTCTTAAGAGTTTAGAGATAACTGGCACACGGAGGAGTGTGTCTTCCAGGCTAATTCCCATTGTTAGCAAATGTTTCCATGTGAAAAAAGTTTCTGTACATAAAGAAATACATCAAGAGGCTCAGGGTGATTTGTAACTCAAATCAAATCTCATCATGTATTTTATAATCTTCTCTCTTTATTCCAGAGCATTTTATGTTTTGTATTTATTATCTTTGAACTGATTATAAAATTGGCATGATACATTTACCTGACTGACTCTGGAATTGTTTTCCCAAGTAGATTAAACTGATTTGTATGTTTTGCGTCTAATATTTGCCACTAATTAAAGTGTACATGGTTTGCAAAGACAAGAATTGAATTTCCGATTAGGGCAGCAAAGGTGCCGCTTGCCCAACCTAAATCTGTGTGTGTCTTACCTCTGTTTAATTTAATGTTACTTTAGATAAGTGTACGTGGAAAACCATGACATGGCCAATCCAAAGCTATTATAAGGCATGTAAAATTGGTTGACTTATATCTGTAGTAGTGGACATACCTCTACTGAAGTAAACATTATTTTAATTTTAAGTGTACGCAATCACGGGGGCTATACCTAGTATCTTTGATTGTGTATGCGTGAATGCGACCGATCTCCGGTATAGAGGGTTCCCTTTCAAGGTGGTGACGTATATGGGAACTCCTCCCTTCTCCACTTTCGCTTTTTTTTTTCCACTCAACCTACGGAATTCTTTTAGTCACCGTAGAAGGTGCAATTAGAAGATTCTTACCTTTCTTCTCAGCATCCGATGGCTTCTACTTGCCGGATCTGTTCGGGCCCTCTCGAACCGCCCGACACCCATTAGTTTCGGGTCGCCTGCTTGGGTCTCGCCCACACCAAGGCGGCATTGGATGGCACGTGCGCCCAGTGCGCTCCCTCAGAGCCAGAAGGGAAATTGCTTGAGCAACAGCGGGGTTTGGGCCCACTGCCGCCCGCGAGCCGCTGGTGGGCCCTTCCACGCCCAAGGACTGGGCTTCTGAGTCGGCCCGTCCTTACCAAGAGATCCCTGAAGACCTCCAGGAGGAGCTCATCAGGGTCCTCAGCAAAGCTGTCACCGAGCTGGACCTCATGTGACATGCTTCAGACGAGCCAGCAAAGAGTAAGCTGGACACGTGGTTCCTCCAGTCAAGCCACCGTCAGGCTGCATCGAGGAGGGGAACCCCGTTCTTTCCAGACCTCCACGAGCACGTGGTGAAGTCGCGGGCTGCTCCCCAGTCAGCGCGCACCCACTCTGCTACACAGGCTATGTTTGCCCATGTTGACGAGGCGGAAGCCCACGGATACGTGCGCATGTCCCCCCCCCCGTCGAGGGGGCCGTCGTCACGCACCTCTGCCCGTCATCATCTGCGCTGGGTGCGGACCGCAGGTTGCCGTCCAAGCCATGCAGATTTACGGCCCATCAGGCAGATAAGGCTTACGGAGAGGCAGCCTCAGCTCTCCATGCCATGGCTGTACTCCAGGCAAAGCTGCTCCAGCCCCTGTGCAATAAAAACATGTATCCCTTCACAAAGAGAGCTTTTTCTTCCTCTTACACCTCACTCTGAGTCACTCGCCCCAGAGCAGCGTGGGCATAATTCAGCACGGTTATTCTCTTCAGTTCAGACGCAGACCACTCCGCTTCCACGGCGTGGTCCCATCATTAACTTTGCCCCAAAATGCTCTCGTTCTGAGACAGGAAGTGCTCATTTTGCTCGAGAAAGAAGCGATAGAACACGTCCCTCCAAACGAGCACAAGAGCTGTTTCTACAGCCGTTACTTTGTGGTGCTAAAGAAGGATGGGGACTCCGTCCCAATACTGGACCTGAGACCCATTAACCGAGCGCTTCACAAGCGCGCGTTCAGAATGACAACACTGAAGCAGGTCCTGCCACAGGTTCATCCCGGGGATTGGTTCGCTTCGGTGGATTTAAAGGATGCGTACTTTCATATCCAAATAGCGACGCGCCACAGGTTCTCTTCCTGAGATTTGCTTTCGCAGGAGCGGCATACCAGTATTCAGTGCTTCCTTTCTCCCCTCAGATCGAGCGGAATGCGCATCCTGAATTATCTGGACGATTGGCTGATTTTAGCCCACTCGAGATGTGCTAATCAGTTACGTGGAAATGCTGCGAGTCTCCTGTTGTGGGTGGACCAACACTTCCTCTCCATAAGAGCGGCGCAAATCCCAGGTATCCTGAACCGTGGAGCGGACATGGTTTCGAGGAATGGGATTCCTCAAGGATAGTGGAGGCTTCACCCCGGATCGGTTCAAATGATTTGGGATCGATTAGGGAAGGCAGACGTTGATCTTCTCGCTATCTCACTCCCAGCTGACGGGAGATGCTCTGACGTCGCGTTGGCTGGAAGCCAGGCTTTACGCGTTCCCTCCGGTGAAGATTTTGCCTATGGTGATGTGCAAAATTAGGGAAGAGAGAGCATCTGTGATCCTCGTGGCCCCGAACTGGCCGAATCAGCCCTGGTTCGCGGACCTGAGAGAGTTAATGGTGGCTCCCCAGGGATTAAAGTTCTCCGTCGCTACGACGGATTTCCGTTTATTGCAGCGAGTCTATGACGGATTTCCGTCAATTGCAGGGTTCCCGTCTGTCCTTAATGTCTTAAATTCACTTTTCATAATTTTAAGGTCGTAAATAGCCTTTCCTTTATAAAATAGTGTCAAATTTAGTTTGAATAGGTCTTAAATTAAGGAAAGACGGAGGTGTATTCACCCTGCTGATGGGGGTGTGATAAAGCCTGGAGTGGAGCAAATGCACGTTCCTCTCTCCACTCTAAGCATGCTGTAATCACTTCGCTCATAGTCCGCTCCGGGTTTTTTAATTCCCGCTCACGAAAAAACTGCTCCGTGTTCACTCAATTAAGCTTAGTTTTGGAGAAGTGAATGTCAGGCTACAGTTGAGCGCTGAGGTACACAACTATATTTCAGTTAACGTTACAATGGACGCACTTATAATGCAGGAAGGCTCCGATGTATCGGAGATCGATAAAAATGTAAAAAATAAATGGAGATGGGCTTGGCTTAGCGAAATGGGGGAGAATGGCAAGCCTTTTAGTTCGTGGGCTAAAAAAATCAAACAGCCAGGTACGTGTCTTTGCACAATATGTCACAGGAGGCTTCAATATGGCAATAATGGCAAAAAAGTGCTAGCTCGCCATCAATCAGAAGCTTGTCACAATGCTGCCGTTCGTGCTCTACAGTACACATGCTCCCTGCCTGGTGCGACAAGTACCATAACGGAGGTTCATGCATCTATGGCCGACCGTGTGTGCGATCTAAAAGTGCGCATATGTTCTTTCATAGCGGAGCATGACCTGTCGTTCACAGTCTCACAACCGCTAGTTAATTTAATGCAAGCAGTTGTCAAAGACAAGAGTGCACTTTCAAGATTGTCTGTGTCTAATGCACACGCCTCCTACTTGTGCACACATGGCATTGCTGTTCATTGGAAAAACGAATTGTCAACTAAGCTGAAAACGAAGATGTTTTCTTTAAATGTAGATGAGTCAACAGATGGAAACATGGACAGGATTCTGAATGTTCTTGTTCGATACTTTGATGAGGATATGGGTAAAGTGGCAACCCAGCATCTGGCCTCAAGGAAAATGAATATTGCAGATGCCTTAACAATCACACACACATTGACAGATATTCTCCAGTCATATAGCCTGAACTGGAATCAGGTTGTTGGTATACTGTTGGATAACTGCAATGTAATGAGAGGGAAAAAGTCTGGAGTAGAGACACTAGTCAGGAAAGAAAATCCATCACTCCTGGACATCAGCGGAGACACTGTCCATATGGTCTCAAATGCAGCCAAGGCCCTTTTAAATCCTTTCCAGGGATTTGTGGAACAATTTTGCTCTGATGTATACTATGACATTGAAAAATCACCCAAACAGAAAGAAGTTTTTTCTGAGTTTCAGTCCTTACTTCATTTGGCGAATAAGAGCCTAATCCGTCCCATCAGCAGCAGGTTCCTGCAAATGCTAGATGTGTGCAACAGAATACGGGAGCTTATGGATCCATTGATTGTGCACTTCTACAGCGTCCTGTCTCCTCATGATCAACACAAACACAGGTACATGGCAATAGCATTCTCTTTTTTAATTATTTAATTTCTGTACTAGTAGGCCCAGTTAGCCCTTGAGCGTTAAAGAAAAAAAGGAATGGATTTTTTTTCTTTCTTTGGGGCGATAATCAAACAAACGATATATATAGAATATCTGGCAAAAGTTTGTGTATTTTAGCAATTCAAATTAAAAGGTGAAAATAATATATTTAGTATACATAACTATATACATATGCATGATTATACTTTTCAGAGGGCCGGCATTTCTGTATTTAAAATGCTTTTTTTTTTTTTATTGATTTCATGTAATATTCTAATTTTCTGAGATTTTGAATTTGTGGTTTTCATAAGCTGTAAGGCATAATCAATAAAATTATAACTTTTGCACGATATTCTCATTTTTCGAGATTCACTTGTGTGTGTGTGTGTATATATATATATATTAGTAAAACATATTTTAAATAATATTTAAAAATCCAGACATTTAGTGGAATTTTTTTTACATAAATCTAAACCGAGTGGTGGAGATGGCTCAAAGTCAATGATCAATCAGGTTATATCAAGTTATAGATATACAGTAGTGACTCAAAGGGTTAAATATGTTAGAACAAAGATTGAAGCTCGGCTTCATTACAGATGCAATCAAATTATTAAATAACCTTCATACGAGGGATGGAAAGTGCCTTGACCTCTAAACACAAAAATTATATCATCATGACAAATGAAGTATTGGCAATTAGAAATAGCAATGTCTGTTTTCTCTCCTTAATCCTTGTGTATATGTTTTTTTGTGATGCAGATGGCTCCTAAACCAGCTTCTTGATAAGCATGCAGTTACATCTGATGAGAAGGCCAGGATAATTTTTCTGCAACAGCAAATGGCAAAATCTGCGAAGATCGAAAGTGATGTCAACAAAAATCGGAAGACGCGCATCTGTCTGCTTTTTTCAGAGTTTGACAAGCTCACAACCATGATTGATTTATACCGAGGTATGTTCACTTTGTATTCACTTTAAGTGGTAAGAAAAGTACAGAGATTTCTTATGTATTGATTTACATATCAATGTATTATGTATACATTTTTTTATGTATTTTTATTATATGCTTATTTTTCCTGGAATCCTGGAATGGAATCTAAGTTAACCATAAATGCAGTTTTTAGATCACTGTTAATCAGATCACTTTGGTTAATTATACTACTACTACTACTACTAAACTTTATTTAAACAGCACATTTCAAAACAAAGTAAAATAATACAGATGAAACTAAACAACAATAAAGCTAAAAAATATATAAAGGGTTGTACAGTAATAGTTACATTGCTATGAATGTGATAATGAATAAATGGATAAAATATTCAGACACATTTCTAATCACGTTCTATTGTGATTTTCAGGTGTACTTCCAACTTTCCAGGTGTTCCTGAAGAAGTTGCAGAATGAAAAGCCCATGATTCATGTCCTACATGCTGAAATGCTGCTACTGGTTAGGGAACTTCTCTCCAAATTTATGAAGCCTGAAACTATCCCCTTGAGTGCAAAGGGCTTGTTGAAGCTTAATGTTCACAAGAAAGACCTGCAGTACACTGACAAAAGGTTGTCTGTGGGGAGGTTCAGTTTCTTTGCCTTAAACAAGGCTAGAGTGGAAAAGAAGCCCTGGGTGCAGAAGGTCTACAGCTCTCTCAGATAAGGCTACATAAAGGCAGCAACATTCCTCCTGAAAAACCTTCCCCTCAACAACAACATCATCACCTCTTTATCTGTGCTGACGCCATCATTGATTCTCCACGAATCAGTCCGAGGTGCATTCAACACATTGGCCAAGGCCTTGCCAAATGTTGTGAAGTCTGAGGAGTTGGGTCAACTGGATGAAGAGGTGCGCGCCTACCAGATTGATACAGATCTAGGAGCACTGGCCAAATTTTTTGAGGAGAACATTGCACGAATCGATGTTGACTGGTGGAGTAAGATCTTTGCAATGAAGATGCCAGGAGGAGAAATGAGATTCCCCATCTTAGGGAAGTTGGTAAAGGCTCTTCTGTCATTGTTCACTGGCCCTCTTGTCGAAGGATCATTTAACATCATGGATGACATAATTGAGAAAGACAGGGTTAGGCTGAACATTGAGACTTATGAAGGTTTAGCCATTATCAAGTCCCACATGAAGGTAATTGGCAAAACTGCATCCAAAATGCAAATTACCCCTGCATTGAGGAGATCGTGCCTGTCTTCTTACGGGACATACCAAAATCAATTGAAGAAAAAGAAGGAGAACCTTGACAAGCAAAAGGAAAGGAAACTGAGGGAAGCTGTGAAGGTCCTCTCAGCAGTTAGGGTTAAAAAAGTAAAGAAAGGTTCCACCTCTTCTATTTGTGCTACAGCCTCCACCTCCTCCATCCCTGGAGTTAAAGGCAAAACTGCTGCTGCTACAGCCTCCACCTCCGGACTTAAACGCACTGCTGCTACAGCCTCCACCTCCTCCATCCCTGGAGTTAAAAGCAAAACTGCTGCTGCTACAGCCTCTACCTCCTCCACCTCCGGACTTAAACACACTGCTGCTACAGCCCCTACCTCCTCCATCCCTGGAGTTAAAAGCAAAACTGCTGCTGCTACAGCCTCTACCTCCTCCACCTCCGGACTTAAACACACTGCTGCTACAGCCTCCACCTCCTCCATCCCTGGAGTTAAAAGCAAAGCTGCTGCTGCTACAGCCTCTACCTCCTCCACCTCCGGACTTAAACACACTGCTGCTACAGCCTCCACCTCCTCCATCCCTGGAGTTAAAAGCAAAACTGCTGCTGCTACAGCCTCTACCTCCTCCACCTCCGGACTTAAACGCACTGCTGCTACAGCCTCCACCTCCTCCATCCCTGGAGTTAAAAGCAAAACTGCTGCTGCTACAGCCTCTACCTCCTCCACCTCCGGACTTAAACGCACTGCTGCTACAGCCTCCACCTCCTCCATCCCTGGAGTTAAAAGCAAAGCTGCTGCTGCTACAGCCTCTACCTCCTCCACCTCCGGACTTAAACACACTGCTGCTACAGCCTCCACCTCCTCCATCCCTGGAGTTAAAAGCAAAACTGCTGCTGCTACAGCCTCCACCTCCTCCACCTCCGGACTTAAACGCACTGCTGCTACAGCCTCCACCTCCTCCATCCCTGGAGTTAAAAGCAAAACTGCTGCTGCTACAGCTCCACCCTCCACCCCGACTTAACACCTGCTGCACAGCCTCCACTCGGACTTAAACGCACTGCTGCTACAGCCTCCACTCCTCCATCCTGGAGTTAAAGGCAAAACTGCTTCTACACAGCCTCCACCTCCTCCATCCCTGGACTTAAAGGCAAAACTGCTTCTACTACAGCCTCCACCTCCTCCATCCCTGGACTTAAAGGCAAAACTGCTCTACAGCCTCCACCCTCCTAGCAACTCTGCACATGGAGTCAAAACTGAAAGGGTCAAGCAAGCTCAGAATAGTTTCACAGCCACAAAAAGTGAAGCACTCTGAGACTTGCACAAGAATAGCACTTTAATGGTGGTGCGTTACTTTTTCTTTTCTTCTTTCTGTTAATTTAAGGTTTCACCAAAACATTGTTTGGTCTTATAAGATAAATAAAAACATGCACTGAAAAGTTATGTAGATGGTTTGATTATTTGTCATGCTAAGTAATTTTTTTTCATAGATTAAAATAGCTTTTAAAATTCGTAAACTTTGCAATATTAAAGCGGTTTAAAACCTCTCCCCTTAAAACGCTATTGGTCTCGACTATTTATAATACTAAATAAAGTTAAAGGAATAAGACTTGGCCTGAAAAAAAATTTCAGTCAGAAGAATTTTTTTCACTTTAATCCCTGCTCCCCCATGGCAAATCGCCCTCAGGAAGGACCTGCTGTCTCAGGCGAAAGGCACGATATGGCACCCCAGCCCTGAGCTGTAGCCCTTCTACCAGGCGCCTCTACGCTCTGAAGTGGGGAGTGTTTACAAAATGGTGCCAGGACATCGATATTGACCAGGGGACCTATTCCGTGTCGGATGTTTTGCGCTTTCTACAGCACAGAATGGATAGCGGGAGTTTGCCATCCACGCTGAAGGTGTATGTGGCCGCTATTATCGTTTCCTGGTTGACGGGCAATCGATCGGTAAGCACGCTCTGGTGATCAGATTTCTCAGGGAGCGAGGAGATTGTGCCCTCCGTGCCGCCGTGGGATCTAGCTCTAGTTTTGAGGGCTCTATCTCTACCAAGGTTCGAGTCCCTGGCTTTGATTTCGGTTAAGAAGCTTTCCCTCTTGCTCACGCCTCGGCAAAGCGTACATGCGTTCACGGTGAGCGACGACTGCATCTGTTTCGGACCTGGCGACTGCAGCGTCACTCTACGGCCGAGACCAGGCTACGTTCCGAAGTCACTCAACACACCGTTAGAGCACGGGTTGTTTCACTGCCCGCATTATCGAGCCGTCAGCCTCACGCGACGCCGACGCTCAGAGCGTTGTTTGCCTGGTCAGGGCTTTGCGGATGTCCCGCGAAGCGTTTTATTGCCGTAACCCTCAACCCGCACACACAGAGTGAGTGCATTCCCGCTCCCACTCGCTCCCTCTTATGACGTCATCACCCAGTTATTGTAAAAAACATGCTACCTTTGAAGAAACCCCAATAAATGTTATTTTAACGCATTTTAAGACAGAAATGTTAAAATATATACATATTGAGCACTTTAATTTACACATTGATTGGTTGTGGTGATTAACCTGCAATTTACACTTTAACATATATTTATAATTAATATTTATATATTAACTTGAGTGATATCTCTGCGCCCAAGTAGCAGTGCTGTGCTTCACCCCAATATAGTCCCAAATCAATATCTGCCTAGGAAATCACCTAGTCTTTATCTACATTGCTATTTGTACTCGTTGTGAATACGCAGGTCACAAGAAGAAATTTGTTGTGTTTTTTTATCAATTTTACTCGCGACATGCTATAAAGCAACAAAGGATTCCATTCATTATGCTAAGCTAAGCTAGCGGCGGCGCTGCCAGACTAGACAATGCATGCACTGAGACAAAAATTTGTTTGCTCACCTATCTAAATGTAGGGGAGACAGTGAATAACCCCTATTTCAAAAAAACGTTGGCGTGTTACTTTAAAGCCCTGTTGGGAAAAAGAGGGGAGGAAAATGAGACGTTTCAGTTGGAGAATAATACAGAATGCAACAGAACTTCAAGTCAATCAGTTAAGTTCAACTATACCGCTACGAGTAAAAAAAACATTGGTTATTTCAGATGCTACAGTAGATTAAGATTGTTAGAAAAGAAAAAAAACAAGGATAAGGAATGCAATTCATGCAGTATATGAATTATATATGAGATAAAAATATCATGGATGAGATTTGGACATAAGACTAAACCGTACACTTTATAAAATGGGTAGAAATGATACGGGAAGGTGTGAATTTTGTGGGTAAGAAAAAACTGGAACATAATAATAATAATACATTTTATTTCAGGGCGCCTTTCAAGATGCCTTACAGAGGAAAATTAAAATAGAACATAATACTAGCCCAACAAAAATATCATATATAAAAGCAAATTAATAAGTACAATCAAAAAATAAAGTAAAATGAAGTCCCGATGAAAATTTATGTAGAATAAGCTAATCTAAACAAATGGGTTTTAAGTTGAGATTTGAATTGAGGAAGAAAGTCTAATTGACGAATGTGAGATGGGAGAGAATTCCAAAGACGTGGTGCAGAGCTGCTGAAGGCTCTAGCCCCCATGGTGCTCAGTCTGAATGTTGGAACAGATAAAATACCAGCGGTGGAGGAGCGAAGTGTTCGAGGAGGATTGTACAGAAGAAGCAGATCAGAGAGGTATGAGGGGGCCAGATCATGGAGAGCTTTGAAGGTAAGCAGAAGAACTTTGTAATTGATCCGGTAAGGAACAGGAAGCCAGTGGAGCTGAGTAAGAAGCGGTGTGATGTGGTCAGTTGATCTTGTGTTGGTGATAATACGAGCTGCAGAGTTCTGAATGGATTGCAAGCGATGGAGGAGTTTATTTGTGGTGCCAATGAGGAGAGCGTTGCAATAGTCAATGCGGGATATGATCAGAGCCTGGACAAGGACATGTGTATTGTGCTGGGAGAGGGAGGGTCGGAGTCTCGAGATGTTGCGGAGGTGAAAGTAAGCAGTCCGAGTAATATTACTGATGTGAGGACCAAAGGAAAGTGCGCTGCCTAGGATGACGCCAAGACTTTTGACTTGGGAGCAGATGGGAATCGGAGAGCCATCAACAGATATGTTGAACAGATGATTTTTGGAGAGTGTAGCCTTAGAACCAATGAGGAGAACCTCACTTTTATTTCCATTTAGTTTGAGAAGGTTGATTGACATCCAGCTGCTGATAGCTTGTAGACAAGAGGTGAGGGTGGAGGGGGAAGAGAAGTGTTCGGTTTTGTGGAGAGGTAAAGTTGAGTATCATCGGCGTAGCAGTGAAAATTGATCCCAAAGTGACGGAGAATGTTGCCAAGAGGTAATATGTAAATGATGAAGAGCAGTGGTCCCAGCACTGAGCCCTGAGGAACACCATGTTTGACTGTAGAAGTTTTTCCCTGAATGAACTGTTTTCTATTATGTAGATATGACCTGAACCAGACTAGTGCATTGTTAGTGATCCCGATGGCAGACAGACGTTCCAACATAATTTTGTGAGAGATGGTATCAAATGCGGCAGTGAGGTCAAGTAGAATTAAGATAGTTAAAAGGCCATTGTCAGCTGCAAGTAAGAGGTCATTTGTGATTCTGTTTCAGTGCTATGATTGTGACGAAAACCAGACTGAAAAGGTTCGTAGAGATTATTGTTGTGTAGGTGAGCTTGAAGTTGAGTTACTATGGTCCGTTCCAAAAGTTTGGTGATAAATGGAAGGTTGGAAATTGGACGAAAGTTGTTAGGGTCATTAGGATTCAAACCAGGTTTCTTCAGAATAGGGGTGACAGAAGCAGTTTTGAGAGATGTGGGATCAGTGAAGGTAAGCAGAGAGGAGTTGATTATGGATGTTATAATAGGTGAGATAGAGGGCAGACAGGTTTTGACCAGGGTGGTAGGGATAGGGTCAAGCGAACAGGAAGAAGTCTTGGACTTAATGATGAGTCTAGTGAGTTCTTCAACTGATGTAGGCTGGAAAGTTGATAGGATGGAAAAAGGTGGGTCGAGTGTGGTAGTCCAAGATGGGCAGTTATATGCAGAGGTAACAGAGTTCAACTGGTGGTGAATATCAGTAATTTTTGTACTAAGAAAATCCAAGAATGAGTCACATTGCGCTCTGAGTCTGGAGGTCAAATGACTTGCAGTGACAACAGGCTTAAAGGCACACTGTGGAACTTTTCAACCTTTATAATATATTACCAAAACCCATTGAGATGGTACATCGACTTACAATAGGTTGAATGACACGTCTGCCGAAGCCTGAAGGTGTCTGTATCGTTTTTACTAGCACTATGTAACTTCGGGTTTCGGGTAGGAACCCGAGCACAAAAAGAACTACAAAATTCAAACGCTTTACGGCATACGTCACTTCCCCACCACCCCAACTTCCTCAAATTCTAACGTGAGAGCTCAACTCGCGTTTGACTGCCGGCGTCTGTATGTTGTCGTCATGGCTGAATCAACAGCTACTCGGAAGAAAGCAAAGATTTTGTCAGAGGAGACCAAAAAAAGAAAAAAGGAGAGTGATAAACTAAAAGCAAGGACGAGGATAAACATTGGTCAAGCGTTCCCTCGCTGGCGTGCGATAAAGGAGGATGAGGGATTCCCGACCGATGCTGACCTGGCCGTCATGCTTTTGGACTAGTAAGTTAAATATATTGCTTGCACAATATCGCTACTTTTTCTCGCAGGCAAGGTCTCTGCCTCTCTCTCGCGCTACACGGTTTGGCGCTGACCGACGCACATACAGTAGGTTATGTATGTTCTGTCTCGCATGCGCAGCTCTAGATTCTAGGAGATTTGAACAATTTACGTGTCGTGTTGCTGTTGTATCAGTCAGATCAGCGTAGCACTCAATAATCGGGACAAGAGAGGTCCCGATCGGGACAAATAAATTAGGCCCAAAAATCGGGACGTCCCGGCTAATTCGTGACAGTTGGCAACCCTATCTCTAACCCATTGCAAAGAGATCCTGAAGACGTTAATTGTTTGCTTCAGGTGTGTTTGATTAGGGTTGGAGATGAACTGTGCAGGACAGACGATCAGCAGGAGCAGGATTGGGCAACCCTTGTCAATGCGACTTACCTGATCAGACATTGTTTTCTGCGTATGCTACTTTTATTCAATTTGTTTTCTTTATAGGATTTATATTATTAATCTTATATTTATATTATTATTTTGGTCAGTAGTGAATCGATTAACTTTCTCCAACATACAAATCAAATGTAGTCTGCACACACATAAAGACACTGGAGGTTGACTGTTGACTTTTGCGACAATGCTGCAGCGCTTGTGGCCTCTAGGGGCACTAGACGTGAAAATTACAGGTCGAGCGCACCCTAGTGGCCAAAAGTTCCACAGTGTGCCTTTAAGTAGATTATTAATAGTGTAAAATAAAATCCGAGTGTTGTTTTCATTTGTATTGATAATATCTGAGTAAAAAGAGGATTTAGCACAGTCAAAGCACTTTTATATGAAAAAAGATAATCAGTATACATTTGAAGATGGATGGTTAGACCAGTTTTCTTAGACAGAGTCTCTCCAACCGTCGACCCATGGTTTTCATATGTCGGAGTTCAGGGGTGTACCATGGAGAAGACCTGGTAAATGAGACTAGACGAGTTTTCAAGGGAGCTAAGGAATTTAGTGAATGGGATAAACAATCATTGTAATGATCCACCAGGTTAGCAGTACAGAGTGGGGGGATGTAGGACGGATAGAGGTATTAACTAATCTATTAAGATCATCTGAGTTAATGTTTTTAATATTACGGAATGATATGGGGCGCTTCAAGTTTAATTTAGGGAGTGGCAAAATGATATCAAAGAAAATCATTTTATGGTCAGAGATGGGAAGCTCCATGGAATTTAAGTTGCATGGTGTAACTCCTAAGCAACAGACTAAATCTAAAACATGGCCTTTATTGTGAGTTGGGAAATTAATATACTGAGTAAGGCCAAAACTATCTAAAACTGAAATAAATTCTTTAGTGCAGGTGTCAGTTTGTAACATGTTATTATACTGTTATTAAACTGGAACTTGGGTGTTGAATCATTTAATATGGAAAGCATTTTGAAAGTAGATGAAGAACAAGATAACATTTATAGTGCTATTATAAAATATGTTAAAGCAATAGGAATAGACTGGAGAATTTAAAGTAATTGGGTTACAATTTTTATTTATTTATTTATTTTATTCATACTTTTGTTTATTTAAGTTGTGTCTCCAAGAGGTCCTCGCTGCAGCCTGTAGCACGATGACGTAGCTGGATGGTCCAATACGTAGTGGATGGAGGTGTGTAGCTGGATGGTCCAATACGTAGTGGATGGAGGTGTGTTTGGTCATAGACGCATGCACACTATAGTCAAGTCAAGTCATCTTCATTTATATAGCGATTTTAACTATGTAGATTGTTTCAAAGCAGCTTTACAGAGACAAACATTTTAAGGTAACAGGGACTGTTTTGGCTTTATAGCGGTTCTTGAATAATGTTATTTTCCAGCTAAAGTTAGTTTTGATTGATTCACTTAATTCCGTCGAAATGATAATTTGTTATTAAATTAATTAAATTTTTCTCACAACTGCGAGTTTACATCTCGCATACTGACTTTATTTCTCAGAATTGTGAGATATAAAGTCAGAATTGCGTGAAAAAAAGTCGCAATTGCGTGTTATAAAGTCAGAATTGGGTGAAATAAAGTCAGAATTCTGTCTTTTTTCTCCAATTCTGAATTTATAACACATAATTGCGAGTTTATATCTCCCAATTCTGACATCTTTTCTCTAATTGCGAGTTATAAAGTCAAATTCTAATGGAAAAATTACTTTTTTTTAAACCTCATAATATCTCACAATTCTGACTATATAAAACGCAATTGCGACTTTATACCATGCAATTCGGACTTTATATTTCCCAATTGCGTATTTTAAAGTCAGAATTGCGAGATATAGGCCATAATAATGCAATTCTGAGATAAAAAGTCAGAATAGTGAGATAAAAAGTCGCAATTACCTTTTTTATTTCTCACTCTGTGGCGAAAACAAGCTTCCATAGACATGTCTTGCAGACACTGAACAGCAAATTAAGAGGAACCTATATGTAGGCTACAGATCACTGTGGAAAATATAGCCATTAAAGAAGGAACTCTTACCAGGCAAAATATCATTAAGCACTTTTTTTTCTTTTTTTGGACATCTGACAAGATTTATTTTCTTGATGCTGTTATTATTTTTGCATTTTCCCTTGAATGTGTACTTATTTTAAAATGTTTACAGACCTTTGTATTGTACCTTTAAAATTACAGAGACAATAGGCTACTTGACAATTTTTTGCTTAATTCCACTCAACAGCAAATATGACCTGAATAAAATAAAATGGCTTTATTTTAAAATGTCCTATATACACGCATTAAAAAAAAAAAAATTGCGGTGAGGACATGCTATTAATCTATCAAATTTAGGTTTAAAATCTATCAAATTTAGGTTTAAAATCATGTGATGTTGAAAATAATGTCAAATTAACTATTTAGCATGTAGCCTAGAGTGAAACTCGGATAACTTAAGCATCCCATTTATGTAAATAATTACTTAGTCGTCAATAATTATATATAACTAGCCTATTTAACAGTACTAGGCTACTACTAAACAGGTTAGAACATCATCTCAGTACAATATTGCAACTTTATATAACGCAAATGTGACCTAATAACACACAATTGCGACTTTATATCACGCAATTCTCACTTTATAACCTGCAATTGCGACTTTATATCCATTCTTATATAAAAAGTCAGAATAGTGAGATAAAAAGTCGCAATTACCTTTACATACATGTCACCTCAGACCAGCGAATAACCCAGAGATCGGTACTGCGCATGCGTCTATGACGTCACCAAAACACACCTCCATCCACTACGTATTGGACCATCCAGCTACGTCATCGTGCTCCATCCATATGGAGCGTCTTTACACGCACTAAAGTAACGCGACGAAAACTGACGCCTTAACACGACCAGAATGTGCGTGTCTACGCGTTCAAAAGAAACACGTAAAAAAATGCCGCGTTAACGCGGACAAACAGTGCGTGTTGACGCGGTCAAATATCACGCGTTTCGTAAATAGACTTTTGTCCCCGTTCGCGTTCCATACATCCACTACGTATTGGACCATCCAGCTACGTCATCGTGCTACAGGCTGCAGCGAGGGGTGTCTCTGTTAATTTCCACATGTTTCACAGTCCAGTTGGTGGCGGTAATGCACCGAAAGTTTGTTTGCCAACCGCCATAAAACTCCATTAGAAGAAGAAGAAGTTTGGTTTACTGTCTATGGGTTTATGAATTATTTTATTCTGAAAGCAAGTCTCTGTAAAGCAGTGAGTCATGGATGATATAGAGGATAATTTTCTAGAGGATGAAACGACACATCGGGAACCGCTTAAATCGCCCGTTAACCTCCAAGTGTGGACAGACGACAAAGGTAATGTTCCGATAATATCATATATTAACTTATTGTTTATGTTGTGAAGTGTTGGATATCAAAACGTAGTCAATTATCACTAGAGAGCAGAGTGGGACACCAGATCTGAGACCGAGAATGACACAAACACAGAAGTGCAGTTCATTTAAAGTCAGCTTTATTGTGCTCGTGCTATAGTTTATAGTATAACTTATGCATTGTCTAAAACCAAATAAAAGACTAGCAAGTCAATATAGAAAACAGCTTCGCTCAAAGAGTCCATAGAGAGACAAACAACATGCAACGTTTCTCCTTATGGATAACTATATTATGTACTTTACTCTGTAAATTCAAGAAAATGTTTACAAACAAGGTGATAATTATATAACTCAATAGGAATAATTTTAATATGTAATATCTGTTATCTGATATGTCTACCTTTTGTAATCATTTATGTACTTTTAGGAAATTGTCTTATGTAACTTTGTTTATTTTGCATGAATCAAATTAAGCATAATAAGCATAGGGTTCAGCCTACACTGTTTTTGGTTATGTATTTTTTTTTCTCGTTACTATGGAAAATTATCTGTGATGACTGAAATAAATTTTTGTTGAATTGATTTTAAATTGAACTAACATGCCTTATGAGTGTGTAACTAAAAAGCTAGGGTGTACAAGAAATAATTAGATGGACAGTAAAGGAGATGCAAACATGTTTATCCTAACATAAAGTCTTATCTTCATGTTTAGGAGTTCCCACAGACATCTTCTTCCTCAAGTCGAACAGAAAGTGTCTGAAGCGGATCAGAGATGCGATGCTGCTTCATAACTGGCAGGAGGCTGCGGTTTATTACAACTCTTACATTCAGGCACTGGAGGCCAGAAACAGCATTAAAGTGCATCCAACGGCGTCTGAGGTACAACAGCCCTTTAAACTCTGTCAAGTCCACTTAGAAGATCCTTAGAGTGCTAAGAGATTATTCTTTTTTTTTTTTGTGCAATCAGTTTTAAAATGTTTAATTCACTTTTCTTGCATCGAAGAAACATAACATATGCATTAACGATATCTCTATTGTTACACTGTTCATTGCATCCATACATAGCCTGTCACTTAAAGTTGCTTCTAAGCAACAAATAGATTTAATCAATTCATTAAATCACCGTTGGAATATAATGCAACAAAGATGGTAAAAGTAAACAGATTTAAATAGACCTACAAATCTCTGTGTATAAACAATGATGCTGCCATCTTTCTAAAGTCATTTTTACCTCCCTGTAATTTGGCTCCAAATCTCATGTGAAAATTGTCATTTTAATTACTCAGTAAATAAATACATGCATGAAATATAATATTTTGGGTTTTTTTCCCCCACTATTTATGTTTGTCTTCTTTCAGAAAAAATATTAAACAAAAAAAATAGAAAATTTTAAATTTAATCCTCCTATTTTGTTTTTGTTGCTGTTGTGTGTGTGTTTGCTACTGTAAGGATGATGTGTTTCTCTGACTGCATAATTCTGTCCATCAGATCACATGGAGAATAGGCACAGAAATTCTGCGTCATCTCCCGAACGCCACCGCTGAAGATTTCAACGCTGTAAATGAACAGTTGAAAAACAATGGAGTCAAAAACTTCTCGATGGTATGCATCACAATGACTTGTCAGTTTTCTCCAGAGCATATACAGGTGCTGGTTATCCCTATTGCTTGTACACTTTTTTTCTACCACATCTTTTCCTTCCCTTCGCCTCTCTATTAATGTGCTTGGAGACAGAGCTCTGTGAACAGCCAGCCTCTTTAGCAATGACCTTTTGTGTCTTGCCCTTCTTGTGTAAGATGTCAATGGTCGTCTTTTGGACAGCTGTCAAGTCAGCAGTCTTCCCCATGATTGTGTAGCCTACAGAACTAGACTGAGGCCTTGTCCACACGGACACAGGTATTTTTATAACCGGAGTTTTTCCTCTTGCATTTGAGTAACCGGCGTTTCTGAAAATCCTCACCCTGGCAGGGGTTTTCAAAAATGTTCGGTTTCAGTGACCTGATACTGCGTTTCCGTGTGGACGGACGGCCGAACCGCGTAAAAAAAGTCACGGTTATAAAAATACTCGTGTCCATGTGGACAGGGCCTGAGAGACCATTTAAAGGCCTTTGCAGGTGTTTTGAGTTAATTAGCTGATTAGAGTCTGGCTCCAGGTGTCTTCAATATTGAACCTTTTCACAATATTCTGATTTGGGGGTTTTCATTAGTTGTCAGTTATAATCATCAAAATTAAAAGCAATGAACACATGAAATATATCAGTCTGTGTGGAATGAATGAATAAAATATCCAAATTTCACTTTTTGAATGGAATTACTGAATCAACTTTTTGATGATATTCTAATTATATGACCAGCACCTGTGTGTGTGTATATATATATATATATATATATATATATATATATATATATATATATATATATATATATATATATATATATAATAACTTTTTTACAGCAAAGAAACATCACTGAACTTACTTAAGCTGGACTGTGACGCTATTTTCTTCTGGAAACAAACTTTGTTGCATTATTTCCTGTTATCTCTGTAAAGCTGCTTTGAAACATTCTGTATTGTAAAAAGCACTATATAAATAAAGGTGACTTGACATTAAGCCCAAACCTCCTTTTTACAACATTTACACTGCATTCAAGGCATGCATTTACTCATTATGTCATGTGAATGTTGTAGATCTGTTTGGAGCATTGCTTTCATCTCCTACTAAACGGACAGACGGAAGAAGCCAAGCGGCAGCTGTCCATCGGAGAGAGCTGGAGATATGGCAACTTCTCCATTGCTCAGGGTGACACCAAAAAACTCATCCGTGCCTACTGTGGTTTCCTAGATTACTTGAACTGGTGTGAGAAGAAGTCTTCTACAGCTGGAGCCGGTAGGAAGATATTTGAGTTATGTTGAACAATTAAGTTGACTTCAGGATGTTTGTTAACAGTATTAGCGCTGTAAATTTATTTCAAACAACTTTTTACCCATAAGCAAAAAAACTTTGCTGTTAGTATACCACAAATTAACTTTATTACTGTGCATTTAGGCTATGTATACATATCAAAACTTCATTTAAAACACTATTTGAACTCTATAACCTTATATCTATTGCTTATTTCACATATTCTCGAACCAGTAAATCAAAAAGAGCATTCTGGGATAAGCGTAGCGGAAACTTCAGAAAGACTCTCTCCTCTCTGGAGTAAAATATTACGGCTCCGCTCACAGTGACACTGATATAGAGAATAACTCAAAGTGCTCAAACAGCAACAATACACACACTAAAGAAAGTTGTTTAACAGCATCATAGGTCCTCTTTGAAATGTAATTTATTTCTTCAGAAATCATTCAAATATGATGATTTGCTGATCAAGAAACATTTCATTGTTTAAAACGGTTGTGCTCCTTCATATTTTTGTAACCTTTATATTTTTCATGATCTTTGGTGAATAGAAAGTTCAAAAGAACAGCACAAATGTCTTCACTGTAACTTTTGATCAGTTTAATGTATTCTTGTCCATGTTTGTGGGATCAGATGAGGCGAGCAGGAACCATGAGATGAACAGCTACTTCAGATATGCTTCTGTGACCCTGAAGGACATCATCAGTCAGCCTGGAGTCTGGGACCCTTTTGTGTTGAGTTACATTAATGTGAGACACTATCTTACCTTGTGCAATTTGACGATTATCTTTGTTTAAAGGGTTTGTTTAGACCAAAATGTCAATTCTGTCGTAATTTACTCAAACTTGTAATGTTCAAAACTCTGTGGAACACAGAGACAGATTTGTTTGAAGAATCTTCACACAGCTTTTAAGAATCAAACAAGCTTCAAAAAAGGTCAAAATGCATCATAAAAATAATTAATATATACAAAGTCTTTTGAGGTCAAATGTATTTGTGTGCGACTGCGAAACAAACTGAAATAAGTCGTATTTTAATTGAATTTACATGCACAAATGAGATGTTGTGAGTGCTTAACACACAGCTTATATTTCAGTCTATTAGTTACACACAGCTATTATATTATTTAGAAGATTGAGAATATAATGCACAAGTCTAATGCTGTCTATATGTTTCATCTGCTGCAGATGCTGGAGTTTTACAACGATGAGGACGGCGCTCTGCAGATTCTGGAGAATTACGCTTACAACAAGGATTTTCCAATCAATCCCAATGCTCATGTGTACCTGTACCAGTTCCTCAAGAGACACAATGCTCCAGATGACAGACTCATCGGTTCATTAAAGGTACAATATGTAGGATTTTTCACCACCAGGGGTCGCTAAACTCTTACAATAACACAGGCGTATACTCATGAGGCAAATTACTTATTAAGCGTAATTATGGATCTTGTCGTCAAGCTGATGGATCTTTTATGGATGAGTGAATACACGGATGTTTTTAACATGACTGTGGTGTGAAGCAGAGCGATTGCTAGACGTACACCAGCGCCACACGCGAGTCCCGCGGATATAAAGGAATAAGGACATTTCATTCTACCGAACTACACGCAAGTGCTGAATTAATACTCACACAGGACAGTTTATTAGACGAATGAAACTTGAGGTAACGCAGCGCTGTTTCACTCGCTCTAACAGTTACACTATCACACTAAACGCATTTGAGTGTGTTGAATGTTGTTGGTTGGGTTGTTTGTTGGCTGTATGAGACTAAGTAAGCTAGATCAACATTAGAATAACATACAGATCATATTCTAACATTTCATCATGTTGAACTAAATAACATTGATTAGTTTGATGCACATTTGCTCACCTGTCTAATAAAGTACATGAACACTCGCGTCTCTGTCGAGTGGAAGTTAGTCGTGGACGTGGAGCTCTCGGCATCTCGAAACATGTTGATCTTCGTTTTAGTCGTTTTTGTCTCAAAGTCTGCTTGCCATGGTCCATAATGTATGAACAAAGCAACAACCAGGGTGTCTGCGGATCCTTAAAAAGTCTTAAATTAGATTTTTACAAATTTAAGGCCATAAAAAGTTTTTTAAAGTCTTATTTTTACTTATGAAAGGTCTTAAATTTTCGATGGCGATTTGACTTAGACATATCTAAATGTTTTCCCAATTAAAACTATCTAAGGAGATAAGGAGAGAAGGAGAAGCAAGCTGGTAAATATCAGTTCAATTGTAAGTTCATTCATAATGTGCTTAGTGGTTTGCGATGTGTTTTGTCTACTATGATATTGTAATCATTGTTTTACTTTTAACTATGTACGAGGGTGCACTGCGAGCTGACATCGCATTTGTCTCTCATGCTTGCTTTCACTGCGTGGTGTGTCAGTGCAGTTATAGGTAGGCCTATGTTCTAAATGAGTTTTTGTATTTTATATATATATATATATATATCATATGTTGTTATCATACATCTCACATCAGCAAGAGGGCTGTTTTCCCGTGCACAATACCAAATATGATATTTATTTTATATAACAGTTAAATGAACATTGTGAGTTACATTTTATAAACAATATTGTCAATATTGTTTGTTTTCCCTTTATTTCGCTGACGAGAATTTCAATATGAAGCCGTAGCAGAGTCTCAATGCAACAGACAGCGATGATTTTTTTAAACTGAAATCCGCGTTTTGAACGAAGCATTTTAACGATTCAATGAACACTCACTCTTCCTGAAAGAATCAGCCGTTTGAACAAATCAGTTGAATGAATGACTCTCTAAGACAGTGACGCCACCACATACTGGCGGTTTTACTTTCACATTTAAAGTACCCTTTAATTAAAATGTTACAATTAGAAATCAGTTCATATTTAAATATTCAATTAAATATCTCATAGCTTTATTTATGCAATTGTAAATGGAGTGTAAATATATTAATGCCAGTTCTGATGCTGCTTCTGTGTCTCCTCTGCACTGCATAGATGGATTTTTAATTTAACTGGTAACAGTGGTATTGTGTTATTATATTTAATTTGAATGTTAGAATTTGACATAAAAGGTGATGCATACCTCTAAGTAAAAAAAAAGTGAAAATGCCCCTGGAACTCAATTTAAGGTTGCAAATATTGCCCGTTAATAAAACATGTTAATTTCTATCACTGCTGTGAACTGACCACTGTATAAAATCTGAAAAATATGAATATCTTCATGAGTCAGCGGTCAACAATAGGCCTAAACCAGCCATGGCACAAAGCACAAAAACATAATCAGTAAAATATCATCTAATTATTATCAACAAAACTTTTTAAAATATCGAGACTTTCTGTCAATATTGTGCACCCCTAATGTAAGGTAATTTTGATTTCTTCG
>JAZAVI010002289.1:0-12493 GCA_036326025.1 Chrosomus eos | reverse complement strand
ACATAAAAACCCCGGTTTTTAGTCGTCTCTTCACGGGCGTCGGTCGTCTCTCCACAGGGTTTAGTGTCTTCCCCCGGCGTTTAGTCGCTCTCCAAGGTGTTGGGGCATTAAGTTTTCGTGAGAGGCTGGATACAAAAGGGAGCTGACGAACGCTTTTTACCCGGGACTGCGTCCCGAGAAACAGCAAAAAGACAGATGGGAAATAATTGCATACTGTGTTATAATTTAAGTTAAAAACTGATTCAGAAGTAGATAAAAAGGAAAAGCTTTAAAGTGATTGTTTGGTTAAAGAGTGCGTCTTTAATCTTTTTTTAAAAATGGGGACACGAGTCTGAGTCTCGAACAATTCGGGAAGGCTATTCCAGAGTTTAGGAGATAAATGGGAGAACGCCCCCCTCCTTTAGTAGACTTGATACCTAGGAACGCCCGAACCCTCGAATTTTGTGATTTTAAAGAGCGCGATGGATTGTAGGGGGTAGAAGGTCTTTTAAAATACCAGGGCAAAAACCATTTAGAGCTTTTAAGTAATGTAATACTTTGAAAATTGTACGGAACTTATTGGAAACCCAGTGTAGAGATGAAAAAATTGGTGTTATTGATCTTTTTCTTGTTAGTAAGTCTAGCGGCTGCATTTTGCCTAATGTAGCTTGTTTATTGAGGAGAGGAAAACCAGCTAAAAAAAGCATTACGAATCTAGTTCGGGGTTCATAAATGCTAAAACTAACTTTTCTGCATTGAAAAGTTTAGCAGTTACGTGCTTAGAAATTTTTTTCAAAGGTGGAAAAAGGCTGTTTTGTAACATATGAATATGTTTTCGAAATCAAGTTGCGGTCTGTATAACACCCAGGTTTTTATGTAGTGGAATTAAAAGGGAAAAGGACATCCCTTTTAAAATTAAAGTTGTTTGTAAGGGATTTTGTGGGTAGTTTTTTAGACCAATAAATAAAACCTCGTTTTTTTTGAATTTAATAGCAGGAATTAACGTCATCCGCATTTTATATCTTTTGAACTCTGTCAAAATTAGATTAGTTAGTGTTTTCATTGGTCGTGATGAGATATATAATTGAGTGTCTCAGCATACAGTGAAAACTAAATTCCCTGTTTTTTTTTTTTACCAAGTGGCTTATTATTGGGAATTGCGAGGGCCTGGACAGATCCTTGCGGCACTCATAGTTTCTGATGTTTTTCTTTTTTTTTCCCCATTTAAACGGGGGAAATGGTAACGGTCTGTAAATGTCTAAACCAGCTTAATGCCTGCCCTGAACACCCGTGTTGTTTTGTAGTCGATTTAAAAGTTTTTTTTGATTATAGGGTCGAACGCGGGGGTAAGATTAAGTAGAAATAGTATTGAGATACAGCCTTGGGCGAGGCTAAGAGTAAATATTTGTAATTTTAACTAGCGCATTTCTGTGTATGATGCGGTCTGTCCCGACTGAAATTTTTGTAGATATATTTTTTTTTGCAAGAAAGAGTAAAAATTGAGGGACACAATTTTTTCTGTTTTTAGACTAAATGGAAGTTTTGAGTGGGTCTGAAATTTTGCTAGGTTATTTGGTTTAAATTGCGGTTTTTTAAATTGAGAGGTTTTATTTACTGCCAGCTTGATTTTTTTGGGGAACGTGAACTAAAAAAAAAGGGTTAATAATTTGAAAAGAGGTTCTTCCATACGGGTAAATTTCTTTAATTTTAGTTTGTGGGTATTGGATCAAAAAAACATGTTGTTGGTTTGATGCAATGTTGTTTTTTTGTTCTTCCTTCCTATATTGTAAAGCGGTTTTTTTGTTCTGGGGGGCCATAATTGAGGCTGGTCAAAAGACCCATAGAGGATTGTAATTTAAAATTGTGTTTCGGATGCTTTTTTTTTCTCATTGAAGAAATTCAAAAATCATTTTAAAATTTTTGAAAAGGAATTTTTGCTCTGGAGATGTTGATTTTTGTTGTTGGGCCCGGTGTTAAAAAAATCTTGGATTATTTTGGTTATTTTCAATAGTTTGCGGTTATGCTAGCCCTGGGATTTTAGACCCCTTTTTAACGTGAATACTGTTTTTCCACGCGTTTTTCTGAAGGGCCCTCTATTAGTTGTTTCCTTTTTCGTCAAAGGTACGGTTTCTTTTGATGCATCTTTAGCAGTTGTCCCTGGGTTTTAGTTTTCTTTTAAAAACCTTTTTTAAATCAAATTGGGTGCAAAAAATATTAGTTACTAGAAAAATTTTGTATATGCTAGCATTTTTGTTATCTGTTTGTTTGGGTTTACTGAGAGCTGAGATGATAGGTAAGATTTGAGAATCTATTTTAGTGGTTTGGAAAGGTTGTTCTGCCTGGTCTATAAGTGGTGCAAATGCAAAATTTCGCAGTGCGTTTATGCAAATTACCTGTATTTATCAGTGAGTTTGTTTACTTTGCGGATATAATTATTCGGTTGGATCGGGTTTCCCTTGAAATTTTTAAATTAGTGTTGTTTTTTACGTTGAGTGGGGGCCACTGTCGTTTTGCTCACCCAAAAGTTTTAATAGTTTGTAAAAGCGCCCCTAAACGTTCTTTTGTTTTTTGTGTTTGTTTAAAAACGCCTAATTTTTGCTTTTCGAAATTTTTCCTTTGGTTTAGGTTTGTCTGCAAAATTTTTTGGAAATCGTTTTGGCCCTGGAGGTTTTACGGTTACCAGGCAGGTTTTTGGTTTTATTTTTCTTTTGGGTAACATTTGCATCTAATATTTTAGTTTTTTTCCCCTTTTTGGGGGGTTTTGGGTTTTTTTTCATTTTGGGGGCTTCTCCAAAACATTGGGGGGGGGGAGGGGGGGCGGGGGCGGGGGGGGGGGAGTTGCTTTTGGGTTAGTTTGTTGTGGGGGGGGTTGTGGGGGGTGGTTGGTAATGGGGGATGAGGCCATATGTGAAAACTAAATTTTTAATGAATGATGATGAATGTAGAAAGTAAATATGATGATGATAGATGTGTATAAAGATGAGATATAATTGATATAAGATATATGTATGATAGATGAAAATAATATAAAATATATGATGTGATTGCTAGGATATATGATGATATTGGTGTTTGGTGATGTATGAGAATAAGAGAAATGATGTGTTGTATAATGTTGTGATGTATGATGGGATAGTGATGTATAATGTGAATGGTGTGTAGTGTATAAGATGTATGATGAGATTGATATAAAATTGTGTGAATTGATGGGTATGATGATGTATAATGATGATATGGTGTATTAAAAATGATGTATGGGTGATGTATGGTGTAGGGAAATATGTATGATGAATGATGATGTATGGTGTGTAAATTTTAAAATGATATGGATGATAATGTTTGGGGGTTATGATGTGATTGTTAATGATAGATGATGATTTTATGTGATGATTAATATGGTATGATAAAGAGATTGTGATATATATAATGATTTGATTTGTTGATATAATGTTGATATAATGATATGATGATATAATGATGATAGGGATGAAGTATGATATGTATAATGATATGTAAAATGATATAATGATATGATATAAGATATAATGCTATGTAAAAAGATTTTGATTGATGATGATTGGATGATATGGAATAAGATGATAGATGATGATTGATATAATGATATGTTAAAATGATAGATGGATATGTGTGATGATGTTGAAAAAATTGTATAATGATGATATAATGATGATATGATGTAAGATGATGATATGTAAAATTTATTGATGATGTAAAATGATATGATGATGATGATGTGATGATGAATATGATGTAATGTTATGTATGATGATATAATATGGTAGGGATGATGATGATAGATATAATGTTTTGATGTGATGTATGATGATGTGATTGAGTGATATGATATGTTTAAAATGATATGTTAATGATTGGTATGTGTTGATGCTATTGTGAAAAATATGATATAATGTATGTAAAATGATGATTATGTATGATATAAGGATTTTTGTATAATGAAAAGATGAATGATTGATGATGATGTGATATGATATAATGATGTATGTTGTGATGATTGATTAATGTATGATATAATGATTTGATGATGATGTGATGAGATGTGATATTATGATGATGTTTGGTATAATTTATATGATGTATAAAATTAATGATATTGATATAATGATAGGGATATTTTTTTGTGATTGATATAAGATATTTGATGTATGATTAAAATGTTTTAATGAGATAGATGATATGATGATGATGATATGATATAATGTTGTGATGAAAGTGATGATGATGTGATATGTAAAATGATGATTGATATGTGATGATGATGATATGAGATGTGATGTATGATATGAATGATATAATGATGATGATTTGATAAAGGATATAATGATGATATGTATAAAGTGGATGAATATGATGATGACTATGATATGATATGAATGATGATGATGATGATGATGATGATGTATGATATAATGATATAGATGATATGATGTGTATGTTTTATGTATGTGAGTAGGGGATTGAGATAGATGAGTATGAATAATGATTGATGGATATTGATGATATGGGTGATATGATGATATAATGATAATATGTGTGATAGTATTGTTGATGATGAATGTAGGTTGGATGTATAATGATGATAGGGGTGATGATAAAAATGAGTATGGGATGATATGATGATGATAGTGTATGGTGATGATTAATGTGAATGGTGTGTATGATGATATGATATGATTGGGTGTGATAAAATGTGATATGGTGTGTTGTGATGAATAATGTGTTGATGTGATTTGTTGTGATGATATGTGATGAAATGATGTAATGTATATTGTGACAAATATGTATAATGATAAAATGTATGATGTGTTAATGATATGATGATAAGATGTGATGATTGATATAATGATTGATGTGATTGTGTGATGATATATTGGTATGATGATATGTTTTAAATGATTTTTTATGATATATGATTTATAATGATTGTGATATAATGATGTATGTGATGATATGATATAATGATATGATAAAATGATATAATGATATGTGATATGATATAATGATATATGATTGATGAGTATATGTGATTGATAAAATGATGATATGATGTGATTGTTAAATATGGATGAGGATATGATGATTGATATATGATAAAAAGTGATTATGATGTATAAAAATTTAATGATGTTTAAAAAATTTTAAAATATAAATTTTTTCCCTACTTTGAATATTTTCATTCACTTTTTAAAAATAATAATTTTTTAAAATAATTTTTAAATCCCTTTATAAATTGAAATATATATTTTAATGTTTTCCTTTTTAAAGTTAATAATATTAAAATAATAATTTAATATTAATAATAAAATAAATTAAAAATTTAATATTAATAAATATATAATGATAATAATTATTTTAAATATATAATTATAAATGATATTAATATATATCAAATGCTCTTATAAAATTAAATCCTATTATATATTAATTTATACTAAATAATCCATCAATACAATCTTTTCCTATCAACCCCCTTTCTCCAACAAAATCCAATAACTATCTTTCACAAACATTATAACCCATATAAATCATATATCATATACATAACCCTTTCCAATATAATCTTAAATCAATCATCATCCTTCCAATACATATATCAATTCCACTCCTTCTATACTCTCATTTTCATCACAACCATCACATCATATCTATCACATCAAAAATTTTCACACCTCCCCACTTAAAAATCCTCTCTCTCACTACCCATCACTCTACTCTATCATCCCCACCTCACTCACCCATCAACATCATCTAAAATTCACCCCCACCCCCAAACATCCCCATTTCACCTCACCCCCAATCACCCATTCACACCACATAATATCATCCTCACACCATCCAAATCATTAATCACATTCACACCATCACATCTCATACATCTTCATCACCATCCACCATCCACTAAATCATCATACATCATCATCCATCCACAAACCATAAAAATAATCATCACATCACCCACCCATACATCATCATCACATCATCATCAATCAACCTACACCATCATAAATCATATCCATCACCCCAAAAATCAATCACATCCCCATCAATCATCATACATAACCCCTAAACCCCATCATAATCATCTCACATCACCCCTAAATATCATCACATCAACCATCACTCATCATCACACCTTTTATCATCACTCACACCATCACATTCATCTTCATCATCACAATACACCTCAAATTCATCATCAATCACCCAAACCACATCATTCATCCCACACCTCACATCATCAATCACACCTTTAAACCATAAATCATCATAACCCATACAAAAATCACACCATCACACCTCATATCATCAAATCACCCCATCACCCTCTCACATCACATCACACCATCCAAATCATATACATCACACCATCACTATCATCAATCATCATCCAACCCATCACATTCATAAATTCACATTCTTCATCATCTCACCTCCATCATCATACTCTACATCACACCATCAACTAAATCACATCACACCATAAAATCTCATAACTATCATCATCATACCCCACCCATCACATCTTATAATCACACCATCACCCATCATAAAATCATCATCCAATTTCACCCCTTCACATCATATCACATCACCCATCACCCATCATAATATCATACATCACCCATCACATCATCTTTCATAATCTTCAAAATCACCATCCACCATCATACATTCATCACACACCCATCAATCATCTACATCCCCTCACATATCATCACTTTCTCTCACATCACACCATCACATCTATCATCATCATCTCATTCACACCATCACACCATCAAACCAACCCACATCACTCACATTTCATCATAACACACTCATCTTATCACATCATATCATCCATCACATCATCACTTCATCAATCACTCATTCCTCACATCCATCACCCCATCACCCATCACATCATCATCACCCCATGAACGTTTTGCTTTTTTAAAATCTAGTAATCTGTCTTTTTTTTAAAAACCTTCAGTTATTTTTCCCCTCAGAATTCCTCGGTTCTTTTGTGGTGTGGTTTTGTGTGTGTGTGTTTTGTGTGTGTGTGTGTGTGTTTTGGGTTTTTGTGGCCAAAGCGTTCCGGCCCGTTCCTGGGCCGACGATTGGAGTCAGGGGAGGGGTTTCACGTTGGGGTCGCGTCAGAACCACAGGGCGGGGTCTGTGCTGGAGTTGTTCCGGGGGCTTCCTCCGCTGGGTGTTCACTGTGGTCGTGGTCTGGTGCTACCAGCTCTGGGGAAACCAACCCCCGTTGTTCAACACGTAACATCACTGCAAACACTGAACATCACTGCAAACAGTGCAAACACATGAAAATCAATGCAAACACTGCCGGGTTATTCCTCCCTAAAAATCACACATTTAAAACCCAGTGATACAGGTTGGCTGCTTAAAGCAGGTTGTAAAAGGTGCGTAAAGAGCTTGAAATACTTGAATTTGATTTTTTTTAATTTAAGGTCGGGAAAAAACCCTTTAAAACCCACCCATATTTTAAAAAAGGTACTTGAAAATGTTTGAATTTTTTAAAGACAATATATGTAAATTTTTGGTTTAATTTTATCGATGAAACAATCTTAACGCCGGTCCGTTTCTGTATGTATGGGCTTTCAATTGGATAGTGTTTTTATGAGTGTAGTATATTGCTCATTAATATCCAATATGGATCCTTTTTTCATTCTTTAGCTCAATCATATATTACCGGGGAAAAAACGTTTTAATGAGGACAGCGATTCTTTGTATAGTGTCCTTTCAATGGTGAAAGTTACCGCCCCGGGTTTTGAGGTGCTTTGCACTTTTTTTGTACGTTTTTTTTTATTTGGTTTATTTTCATTTATCTATTTTGCTTTTTTAGAATTTAAAAATAAAAAAGATATTGTTTGATAAATGGATCTCTGTTGTGTTCTTGGGAAAACCAAAAAAATGTGCTTTTAAAAGTTTAGTTTGCAGCTCTGTACAACCCCGGTTAAAGAGCAACCACTCTGATATTACAGTAGAAGAAAAAATGAAGCAGTAAAGAGAAGTGTGTTATTCAGTTGTGTGAAGATTTGTGGTGGGTGGGGGGTGTGGGTGTGTGTTGTGTGGGGTGTGTGGTGTGTTTTTGGGGTTGTGTGTGTTTTGTGTGGTGTGTGTGTGTGTGTGTGTTTTGGTGTGGTTTTTGTGGGTGGTGTGTGTTTTGTGTGTGTGTGTGTTTGTGGTGTGAGGCTGATGATCCTCCCTCTGTAGCTGGTTTTTACACTAACGGGATTTTCGAAAAGGCGGGTTTTCGAGAAGGCTCTGATTCCCTCATCACCTCGCAACCGGCGGCAGAGCATGGCCCCCATCATATTGTGAGGGGGGCCTGACACTGAAGAGGCGCTTTTCCCCAGTTTTTTGATCTGAAAATGTTTTGTGTCTTCAGTAAAGGAAAAACTTTCAGCTGAAATAAAATTGTTTTTTTTTTGAAGTTTGTTCTTTTGATTTGTTTTTTTCCCTGTTTACCCTGTAAAGCTGCTTGAAACATGTGTGTGTGTGTGTGTGTGTGGTGTGGTGTGTGTTTTAGAGGTGTGTAATGAGTTTGGGAAAAGGGGAGTGTTTTGTGTTCGACTCGTGTGTTTTTCTCTCAGGAAATTAAGGCTGTTGTCAGGGCTCTAAAACGAGAGCATAGGGGAATTGTGCATAAAGCCGCAGAAAATGGACATGATGAAAAAGAGTCCGACCCTGTTAATGTGTGATGTGAGTGACACGTCCATGATGCTCTTGATCAGAAAACACCCCCGAGATCTTTCATTCACCCTTTTTGGGTCTAAATATGATGTTTAGTGAAGGGAACAAAAATCGTGCTCAAAACATTCCCATAAACAAAAAATATTCCATAAAAACACACAAACTTTCCCCATAAAACACAAAAATATTCCTAAACACAAAATTTCCCCAAAAACAAACACCCCAAAAAACCTTGTGGAAAAGCTATTTTTTTGTCGTTGTGTGTATGTTATAGTTTGTTGTATAGGTATTTGCTGCTGTCCCAGTAACAGTTCTGAAACGTGTTCATGTGTGTTTTTCGGGTTTATTTTGATCGAAAAAATCGGTCGGAGGCGTTTTTAATTTTTTGGTTTCTCAGCGGATGGCCGTGTTCTTCGTCTGCCCACGGTCTTCCTGCATTTCCCGGGAAAAAAACAATTTACATTAAACACACACCCCAACACCGTATACTGAACTCAAGCCTGTGTGGGGGTGTTTGGTGTGGGGTGTTGTGTTGTGGTGTGTTGTGTGAGGAAAGTTTCTCATGGATGCCATCCCCAGCTTTCCTCCCTTTTGCTTCGATCGCTTCCTTTTTCTGGTCCGGTTTGGTTTTGTTTGTGTGTGTGTGTGTGTGTTTTTGTTTTTGTGTTGTGTGGGGGTGTGTGTGTGTTCAGGTTTCATTGTTGGTAATGTGTGCGGTCGGTCAGGGTCAAAGTTCACAGTTCCCTCTCGGTTCTGTTCACTGCAGTTTTTGGGCACACATCAGAATATAAAGCAGAGTTCTGAATTTAAATGTGTGTGTAGCCGTCGACCTTTTAGAAGGTTGGGTCGACTCCTATGATCTTTAATATACGGAGCGAAGAAGGAACAATCATATGAATTAAACGAGAGACGGACTGTTTCCAGCAGACGGTTTGCTTCTTTGTCTTGGAGTGGACGGCAGAACGGAATTTTCTGTGAGCCCAACACCTCACCACACACACACCACACTCACACTCACACACTCACACACCACACCACACCCACACACACACACCCCAAAAAACCCCCCCCCACACACCTCCACACAACAACTCACACACACACACACACAACAAAAACCACCACATCCATCATCATACCACACACACAACAAACACAAACCTCTCCCCCACACACACACACACCAATAACCTCCTCGTCTCACCACTCATACCACTCCTCGTCTACCAGACAAATCACTCGCTCATACACACACTCTCACTCACACCACACTCACTCACTCGTTACACACACCCCTCCTCCACACTCTCTCGCTCATACCCACTCTCACTCACACCACACACACTCACTCGCTCATACACACACTCTCACTCCACAATCACACACCACACACACTCACTCGTCAACCAACCCCTCTCACTCTCCTCACACAAAACCCCACCCACTGCTCATACCACATCCACACACACTCACATCCATCCACACACATCACTATACACCACTCTCCCTCAACACTCTCTTTCTCATACACACACTCCCCTCACCCACACACACCCACACACACACACCAACACAACACCACTCGCTCTACACAACTTCATCACACACACTCATACACCACACTCACCGTCTAACACTTCACTCACACACTCACACCACCAAAACATCACTCGTCATAACCACTTCACTCTCACTCCACACTCATCGCTCATCACACCCTCACTACCACCCACTCACCAAATCTCACTCAAAACACACCCCCTCACCACTCTTTCCCACACCACTCTCATCCCCCCAAAACCTCTCATCATACACACATTCCCCAAACCCCCTCACCCACCCCCCCAAACACACACACACAATCACTCCTCATACCAACATTCACTCCCCACACTCTCTCGATAAAATTACAACCACCACCAAAACCCCCCCAACCACACCCACCACACACAACACAAACACACTCAATCACTCTAACCACACTCTCAAACACCACACTCCTTGCTCATACCACACTCTCACTCCCCACACAACACACAACCCCACTCCTCGCTCATAAAAACACTCTCACTCACTCACCCCCACTCATACACACACCCCTCCCCCCACTCACTCGCTCATACACACATCTCCTCCCCACAACCTCACCACGGCCCCCCTACCCCAAACTCTCCAAATCACACACACAAACCCCAAAACCCAAAATCTCATCAACTCCTCATTTCACACACTCTCACTCCCCACCCCACCCACTCACTCGCCCCCCATACCCCAAAACACTCTCACTCACACACAAAACCCCCTACTCGTCTAACACACCCCATTCCCCACAAACAAAACCCACCCACCCCTGAAACACACCCCCACACCCACCACACACCACTAGCTTATAAAACATTACTTCCCCCCACCCCCAAAACCACCCCCCACAAAACCACCCACAAACCACACACCCCCCAACACCACACCACCGCTCATACACACACTCTCACACACACACCACAACCACCAAAAACAACCAAAACCCACACACCACTCACTCGCTCATAAAACACTTCCCCCCAAAAACCCCACACCCCTTATTTTACACACACCCCACTCACAACACACACTTCATCCCAAAACACACCCCCCACACACACAACACACACAACTCAGTTACCACATCCATAAAAATTACTCACAACCACCCAAAACCTATTCCGGCACGCCTTTAAAAACTGACCGTGAAAGCGCGTGAAAAATGCCCCAAAACCAAAAAAACCCCCAAATATTTTTATCCCGGGGGGAAAAGTTATGAGACACAAATGAACCAGGAATCAACATGGAAACAGCATGTTCAAAGGGTTTTTAAATAAACCTTTTTTTAACCAAATTTGAAAAAAGGGAAATAATAGCGAAAGCCAACTGTTTTAACCGTTTTGAAGTTTTTTAAAACTTTTTTAAAATTTCCCCCCCAAAAATTTTTTTTTTTTATTTAATAATCAAAATGGACACCCTAATTTAAATTATTTTTATTTTTTTTTGGTTTGTGCTTTGTGTTTTTTTGGGGTTGGGGGGGGTGTGTTAGGGGGGGGGTTTTTTGGGTTTTGGGGGGGGTTTGGGGGGGTTTTTTTTGGGTTTGGTTTTTTGGGGGGTTGGGTGGTTTCAGAGGAAAAACTGATCAAGGGGGGTAAATTTTTTTTTTTGTAAAAATATTGTAAATTTTAAAATAAATTCCCTCAAACCCCAAAATAACGCCCCGGGCGGGGGAGCGGGGTTTTAGCCCAATTTTACTCCCCAAGAAATTTTTTTTGGCAGTTTGGCAGATTTTGTTATTTCCTCATTCATTTGTAAAAATATCCAAAAATGTTTATGAGTTTCCCGACGTTACAAAACACCCCCGGTTAAAAATAAAATTTTAAAAAATAATTTAACCGTGCCCCCATGTTTTTCCTCCCCTTTTGCGGGGTCTGTTGGGTATTTTGAATTTTTTGCTTTTTAATTAATTGCAAAAAATTTTCTTTTTGTTTAAAAATTTTTTTTTTTAAACTTTTAAATTTTTTTTTCCCCCAACGGTTTTTTTTTGAAGACGATTTTTTTTTTTTGAAAAACAAATTTTTTTGTAAAAAACGTTTTGAAAATAGTTTTTGTTAAAAAAACCCTGGAAAAAAATGACCAAAAAAAAAAAAGGGTAAAATTTTTATTAGTGTTAGAAAACATGAAATTTTTCTTTAAAATTAAATTTTCGCAGTTAACCCCCATTTTACTTCCTCTTTGGTTTTTTAAATGACCATGA
>JAZAVI010002288.1:0-13614 GCA_036326025.1 Chrosomus eos | reverse complement strand
TTTTTGGTTGCATTTGAGGAAAAAAAACTTTAGGCGTGACAGTTCCCCTTTAGGAGGAGCGCTCGGAAAGCGGGATAAAAGATTTTTAAAATTTAAGAACATAAAACAAAAACAAAAAACCCTTTTTTTTTTAAAGGAATTTTTTTTTGTTTTAAATTTGTATCAAATTTTTAATCAATGTTTTCCCCCAATTGCCCGGGGGTTTTTAAAAAATAAGTAAAATTAGAAGACGATAGATAATCACAAAACGGGGGCGCCAGCGCGGAAATGGAGGTCTCAAAAATGAACAAACTCTGGTAAAAGGGGAATTTTCCCCTCACGACAGTCTTTTTAAACAAACATTCAAACGAAAGAAAAAAACGACACAGAGTGCTCTTGTTTAGTAACCCGTATGAATGGCATTTTCTCTTCGCGAAGATGCGAGAGCATAGGATCCCTAGAAATTTGTGATTACCCCGTTTGTGGGCTGACTTAAAAAAAAGTAATTTTTAACACATTTTAACCCGTCTTTTTGTGTTTGTATGACATAACGCATAAAAGGGCTTTTAAAGGGGAAACTTTAAAATAATTTTTTTTTAAAAGTAAAAAAAAGAAAATTTTAAAAGTAGTTTAAAATTTTTTTGGTGAAAGAAATCAAAAGTAATTGAGTTTTTTTGAATGTGTAATGAATAGTTATATTTCTTAGTAATAGCAAACATGGCATGAAAAGAAAACGTTTTAATTCAACTATAGTCTCACGACGCAAATGTTATAGCCTAAAATATATTATAACGAAATTTTTAGATCGATGGGGGGTGAATACAGATTGTGTAAAACCACATCACTTTTATAGATCAGTGCTTTAACTGCTTTATTTTGTGGTGTTTTTTTTTTTGTTTATTGAAGGGAACCACACCCCATTTAAATATTATCTAAAATTCTCGATGTCCATTTAAAATTTTTTCCAGTTTTTTTCCCCAAGGGAAGAATGAAAATAACTTTGCAGTGGTTTTTGGGGCCTTTAATATTTTCAGTTTTATTGCTTGCTAACAAACTACAAAATTTCTAAAAAGGGGGTGTTGAATTTCCTGTTCCATTTAAATAAAATTTTATGCCAAGTTTTGGGGATGTATAGTAAAGTCCCCCCCCATTAAAAACAAAACAAGTAAACTCTATGAAAATAGGTGAAGGTCAGAAGAGGGAAGTTCAAATTTTTAAACAAAAATTTATCCATTTGCACATGCCCCTGTTTTTTTGGGAAAAATAGAGCCCCCTTTCAAGTAAGTGGGGTTATTAACGCTTTTTAGCATCCCGGTACGGTGTATGTCTCGCCCTTAAGTCGATGTTGTGTGTTGACCGCCGTTAAATGTTAGGAAAAAAGAAAAAAAGTGTCTACATTGGGAGCGATATTTTTTTTTCCCCGGATGGTAGGGGGGAAAACCAAAAAAAGGGATTAACCTTTACGGGTAGGTTTTGGGAGGGGGGGGTAGGGATAATTTATTTATACAGTTTTAACGTAAGTCAAAGGTTTAAAAAAGTGAAAAACGATTTTTGGTGGGGTTTTGCACGCCCAAAAAAGGAAAAACGAATTGGCGGTCCTACTAGTTTCATGAGATAGTTGCTTTTTTTGAAAAAGAAAAAGTGGATTTTTTTTTTTTCCCCAAATTGGTGGGGTGGTAAGGGAAAAAAAATATTTGCCGTTTGGGGTGTCATGTGATGCCCCGGGAAAAATGCTTCCCATTTCCAACAGTCTTTGTATGTCCCCTTTTTTTTGTGTAGGTTTTCATTGGAATCAAAAGACGAACCGAAAAGATTCCCCCAAGCCCCCAATCGGCTGGGCGTCATCATCGTGCTTTTGTGACCCCGGCGCGTGGGGTACCTTGCTTTGGGACATCAAAGGAAGTCACATCAACCTCCCCCAGTTCTGGAAATGGTAAATTTTTTAAAGTCATCGAAGTGGGGGTGTGGGTGAAGTTAATATATGTGCTGCTATGGACGGTAGTTATGTTGAAAAAAAGGGTTCAAGTTGGCTGTATTGTTCCATTTGACCCCCTTTTAGTTTTCCGTCTCTTTCAAATTTCCCGAAAAATAAAAAAGTAAAAGTCCATGTCAAATTTGAGTGTGATTGAATCAATGTAGTTTGCGCCTTTCCAAAGTGGCGTTAAATTTCGAGAAGTATGTGAAAAACCTCTCTCTCTCCCCCCGCTCTCCTTTAGTTTTTTTGTAGAAATTTGGGTATTAAACCACTCGGAGCGACTTTAAAATCAAATTACCCGAAGTAAAAACCGCTGCTTTTAAATTTAGTTTAACAAAGGCTGCCATTCAATAAATTCCTCGAGATTTATTAGCAGTTAACGTTTTTTGATTCTTTTGTTCCCGTCCCCGGAACATTGACCATAGCCCCTATTGTGATTCGCAAATAGCTGTGCCCTTTAAAGCGGAGTGCTTCTGAAATTTTAAAATTTTTTGAAAGAAATAATTATTTTTTTATGCAAAGATGCATTCAATTTATCAAAGAAGAATATGAAGCGCACAATGTTTAAAAATTTTAAAAACAAAAAAGTTTCTTGAGCATGTTTACGTATTAGAATGATTTTTAAAGGATATGTGACAGAAGCTGGGTAATGTGCTTGAAAATTCAGTTTAATACGAATAAATTAGTTTTGAAATATTCAAAAAATTTTTAAAATTTATATTGTTTACATGTTACTGTTTTAAATATTTTGGAAAAAAAAAAGAGGGGTTGGGTTTGGTTTTTAAAGTTCAGTTTCGGGTTTTTTTTTCCCTTTGAAGTGGTGTTGAAAATGGTGATTGCACCCGACTTTAACCCTAATAGAAAATTCTGTATTTTGACGCGTGTTGTTGTTGTGTGGTTGGGGTCCCTCAGGGGTGAAGGTTTGTAGTTCGGGTGTTTGTGAGTTTTTGAGGCATTTTTTCGTCCCGGCGAGTTTTTGGGTTCCCGCCTGTTGTGAGGGGGATCGAAGAGTGGAGAGGGGGGGCTGATTCAGTTGGCGGTGCTGTCTGCCCCACCCGTGAGTGTACACACCACCCAACCACACGGCACAACGGCACAAAGCCGAACCCCCAACCCCGAAGCCAATGAAAACAGACAAAAATGGCGGCCAAGCCGCAGACGCAGCGCCGGCAAAAAACCCCAACCCCCCACCAAAGAAGAGGGCGCGCCCCCGCTTAAAAAAGACGACACCACCAAAAACCACAAAGCACCACAAGACAGAAGGCAGCACACAAAAAAACACCACAACCAATGAGAACAAACAAAAAAAATGACTGCCCCAGCAACCAGACAAACCCAAACCACGACAAAATGCGCGCCCCAAAAGAAAAGGGAAAACGGACAAAGCTAAAAATGAACGGGTTTAAACACACAAAAAAAATGTTGTTTTAGATGAGGGAAATTAAACCAAAATTTGATGAAGATTTTGGCTCAGGGTTTCAGAACGACAAATTTAGATGGTGCGATGAAATCGCTCCCCGGTTTCCGTTATCAATCATCCATTTTTAGGCAAAATCGGTGCTCTTTTGTTGACATCGGGGATTTATTCCGTAAAAGTTTTCCCTTGTTTTTTTAGCGATGTGTTTTTGGTAAAGATGATGCCCAATTTGAGCGAACATTTTTTTTAATTAAATTGGGATCCCGGGTTTTATACTTTTTTTATGAGATAAGTAAAATTTGCATAAATGGGGAAATAGTTTTTAACACTTTTATAACGAAAGCGTCCCCGAATGCATTGTGCGGGGCCAAGCAGAAAACATCCCGTGGGGATATGGGTTTTCTCTGCTTTAGGAAAAATCTTGTGTTACGTTATTTTTTCATCCGCTTTGTTTCCCCCCTATATTTCTGACTCGTCCACCACCATCCTTTAGTTTTGTGTGTTTTTTTTTTTGCTTCCCTCATTTTTTCCCCCTATTTATTTTCCCTTTTTTAACCCCCATCTAGTATTCTTGGTGAGGAGGCGAGATTGTGGGGTTTGTCCCCCTCCCAAAAAGTGGGTGGATCCCGCGAACCATTTTAAACCCGAGGTTTTTAATTTCTTTGATATATGTTTTTTTTTGGAAAAATTTGTTTACTGAAGGAACACCCAGAGACCCCAAATATGAAAATAAATTTTGTTTAACACCGGGAGTCAGCAGGGGGCGTGAGGAGAGGGTTTTGAGAAGGAAAAAAGGGAAGAGGCTGTTGCAAGATTGTTTCGCTGCGGGGAGGGAAGGGAAAAAGTGAGTGGGGTGTTTTGTTCAAAACGGGAAATAAGTGAACTGTGTAAACGAAAAACCCGATTTCATGTTGTGTATTTTTTTTTCCCACTTAATTTAGTTTTATTATTTTCTATCGTTTTTCTAATTTATCTAAAAATTAGCTAAAGCTAAATTATATTTTCATTTTTTTTTTTTTTTCATTTATTACCCATCTTTCCCATGTTCCATCTTTTTAGCCGTCTATTCTGTATCTTTCATTTAGCAAATGCCCATTGTTTATCTATTTTTATTACATTGATTAGATTTTTTGTTTTGTTACAGAAACCCATATTTCCCAGTTGTTTTAAACCACCTATTGTTTTATGTTTTGTTTTTGCTCTTTATTATTCTGCGATTATCTTTCTTGCATTCCTTTCCCAGAAATTTATTTTGTTTTTCCCCACTATATTCTATGAAATCATTTTTTCCTTCCCCCCCCGGTCTTCTCCTATTCATTGTCAGTTTTTTTGTTCTACCCACTCCTAGTTCCGGGAAATATCACTTCCTATTTAAAAAGATTTCTTTTATTGCACCCATGATTTTTGTTTTTTGTCCTGCCCTTTCAGTATTGCTCTCTCGTTCTTTCCCCTCTTTGCAAGGGTTTAAGTTGCAACATGGACATGAAAGAAACAAAATTTTTGTAAACCCTTTTTTTTTTAAAAACAGAATTCCCCGGCTTTTTTAAACCTTTTTTTAAAATTTTTGTTAATTCATTGTAAAACATTTTTTTTTCCGAATTATGCATTTCTGAAAAAGCATTGTCGTGGAAAAAGGGTTTGGGTGGACTTGATTTTACCCTTGGGGTTTGATGGTTTAGGGCCAAATATTTTTGGGTTATGAAAGTCAAAAAAATTTTTGATAAAAAATTTGAAAAAAAATTTTTTTTTTAACCCATGAAATGACCCGGTGACCGTGTAAAAAGACCTTGGAATTTATTAGGAAAGAAAATTCGGGGTTTCCCTATTTTTCTTGGGAAATTATTTAAATTAAAATTGCGGGGTCACTTTTTAAAGAGTATGGAGAAAAACGCTTTTAAAAAAAAGCGTTAGAACAAAGAAAAATAAAGGGGTTTAAACAGGGTGGGTTTGATAGAACTGCGTGAATGTTGTTTTGAAAATAAATCAAAAAAGTTTTCCCAGTTTGCTTGGGTTATCGGTGGGGTGTGTGGCTTTTTCCCCCGAGACGGAAGGACCGAGATAGGTTCAGAGAACGAGGAGATTTTTCCTTTTTTTCTGGAATTCCAGTGCAAAATTCTGATGGAAAAAAGTATGAGGTGCATTTTTGAAATTGTTAACAAATAATCTTCTAAACTTCAAAAAGGTGCTAGGGGTTTTTTTTTTGCGGCCCCTCTGGGTGAGGTTTCGATTGAAAACCAATTTTCCCCAGAGTCCCATGCTCGAATCAAGAGCGAGGCTTGGTGGCCACACTGGATTTAAAACACCCCGGAGAAAAATTCAAAGGGTGAAAGCCAACGGGAGGTTTTTTAAAACCAAATATATACTATCAAAAACAAAGGGGGGTCTCCCCCTCCGCCCCCGCCCCCAAATGGCGATACGCGAGACAGTTTTCATCAAGGAATTTGTTTTTTGTTCGCGAGATCCGGTGCCGAGTTCGTAACCCCCCTATTACGTGTCCATTTTATGCGTTCAGGAAAGTTAGTGTGGAAACGTGACATTCCATTTAAATTTGAAGGGATAAAGCCGGGGTTTTGGGGTTTAAGGAATTGTTTATTTTGCCCAAAGAAAAACTTTGACTTTAAAAAAAATATTCGTGAATAGTTCCCTTATATTTAACCAGAATTTTAATAAATTAAAAGTGACGATAGGTGAGGATATCTAAAAACAAAAAAAATGCGGGATTGGGTGTAGTTAGAGCTGATCTTTGTGAGGAGTTTTTGAAGAGCCCCCTGAAAATGTGTTGGAAAAGAGGGTTTAGCTCTGAAGTTGCGGGTGTAGTAAAAAAAAAGAATTTTTTGTCATCCTATGGTTTTATCTTTCTGTTTTTTTGCGGGCTTTCCCCCTTTTTTGGCTCAAGGCCGTACCCCCCCGAGCACCCTGGAAAATTGGGTGATTTGTATGTTGGATGTATTGAGTGTGTTTGTGGGTGGGTGTTTTTTGGGGTTTGTGGGCCTTTGGGGGGAGTTTTAGGGACCCTTCAGTGTTGGTATTTTCTGTTTCCTGAAACCTCGGAAATTATTCTGCCTGTCGGGCAGGCCCTCATGGAGCCCCCTGAGGCCCGTCGGGAGCCGTGATGGGGCTTATCCCCACCTGCCGTGGGGCCCCCTTTTGCCAACCCTTTGGTTTGCCAACCCTTTTGGGGTTTGATCCCCTCAGAATCAAACGTAAAACCCCCGGTGCAAAATGCAGTTGGGGCCCAAAAGTGATTCCCTAGGAATATTTAACCTTAAGCTTTGTAAAGAGGGGGGGGGGCCGAGGCCGGCATGGGCGAGTGTTAACCTTTCCCGCCAGTTAAAAAAAAAAAAGTTCCCAGATCCCCGCATTTTGGTCTTTTATCAAAATAAATTGGATAGTTTTCAAAAAGAAAAGCTATTTTTTACAGGGCCAATGTAATTACAATTCACGGAAGTGGGCTTTTTAATTTAAATCATTCGGTAATTAAGACTAGGTAAATGCCCTATTTTTATGTTGTCTTGGAGTCAATTTTTTTAAATAATGAATAAAATTGCCAAATTGTGGAATAATTTGGGGCCAGGCTGTATACAAATGAGAACAATAAAAATTATATTGTTATTTTGGGGGAATAGTAACGTTTATAGTAAAATAAAACATTAGCTGAGTTTGTATTTTTTATTTTTTTTACAAAAAATTTTGTAGTTTAAAGTCCCTTAACTAAGCTTATTTTTGGGTTAAAGCATAAAAAATATGAGAAAAATTTTTTTTAATATGGGGGAAGAAAAATTATTGTGTTAAAAGCCAAATCCCCCCCAGCCCGGGTTGCTTTGGATTTTTTCTTTTTTTTCCAAAAAATATTTTTGTATTAATATACATTTAAATTTTTCCATTTTTTTGTAGTAAGAAATTTTTTTTAATTTGTTAAGTTTTTTCAAGTGTAAAAAATGGTTTGGATTGATTTCTAAACAAGTAAAATAAAACTTTTGCTTAAAAAACATGCAAATACCAAAACATAAAAAATAAATAGGGAATGTAAAAGTTTGTTATTTTTGGATTTTAAAAAATTTTTTGAAACGTGGGTATGTGGGATTGGTTTATCTTCATTCATGTACGACTGAAAAAACCCTCGATTGGGGGGTGGCGGTGCAACAGAGACGGAAACAAAGCATTTGTGTGTTGGGGGAGAGAGAGGAGCGAGGAGCGGGGAGAGGAATGGGGGCGTTTTTTATTGTTATGGTTTTCTTTCTGCAACAGGGGAAAAGAAGAGTGGGGAAAAGAGGATGTGGCTTGAGGCGGGTGTGAATTCACATTAGTCTAGAAAATTAAACTGTGACAGCCCGAGAGTGTTTGTGTGTTTTTTTTAAAATGTGGAAAAAGTGTTTGGAGCATTTTCCCTAAAAAATTTCGATAAATTTTGGCCTTTTTTTTCAGGGGAAAAAAAAAGGGGTTTCATGTAGAGAAAAGAGAAAATTTTTTTTTTGATTTGTCCCTTTAACCCAAATTTTGTTACATGTCCCCCAAACAGTACACATGCACATAAAAACACCACCCCCTGCAGTTTTTAAAAAAACCCCAGCGGATTAAATTTGGAAAAAAAAGTTGCTTTGAAATTTGTGCCCCTTTTTTTGGGTGATTTCACAAAAATGGTTTTCCCTTTTTCTATTTTTTCTTTTTTTTGTAAATAAAGGTTTCTGCAAAATCCCCCTTTAATAAAAATGAACCTTTAAGTGTAATCGTTTTGTGCACAGAATAAAACTGACATGAACTCAATTTTGCGCCAATCTTGGCCTGAAATAAAACCCCCCTTGAACAAACCTAGCAACCCCCCCATTTGAGCTGCATTGCAATGCTTGTATATCCAAAACCCAGCAACCCCCCAAAAAACCTAACAAGGGGATTATAACATATATTACCCAATTTCCCAACAACTAAAAAATAGCCTAAGAAACGTAGCAACACGTTTTAGTAATTGTTATGGGTTTTTTTTTCCAACTCCAAAAAATTTGCAACCCCAGCAAAAACCCCTTTTTACCAAAAAACCCCTATTGAAAACCTAGCAACCACCCCGAACAAGGTTTTTTATATTATTTTAAAATTTAACAAAACACCCCAGCAACACCTTTGGGAACCCCGTGCCAGATCATTTGGGTTGGTTTTATAAGCAAAACCCCTCATGTTTTCTTTAAACAAAAAACATTAATTTCCTTTTTTCTCTCTATTCTTAGGTGTAACCCCTGTTTGTACGCGGTTAGAATGGTGATTCATGGTCGGGCGGTGACAGCTCGCGCTGGGCTTTTTCCTCCGGTGGAGCTCATGGTTTCCAGTCCCCCCCTCCTCTCTCCCTTAAAAGATCTCTCCATCGCCCCCCTGGTTCTTTGGGTTCTGGGGGGAAAACCTAGTGCAGAGGAGATTTTTTATCCGAGCCCAAGGAAGACCCCTGTGAATGGAAGGCCCCAACCAAACCCTCACAACCCTGGGACCCCCCCCCACAAATGATGGCCCATAAATGAGGCACATTTCCCACTGTTAAACCTGTGAAAGCCGATTTTTCTAGGTTTGGATCGAGAACTTTTCTTAGGGGGTTTGAGGTGTATTTTATATAATTTTTTTTGTCTTTCCGGGCACTCCCCTGAGGGTGTTTTTGTGGGTGGGTGTGGTGTGTGTGAGGAGTGAGTGATGGGGGGTTTGGGAGGGAAATATTTTCTCAGTAAGCCTTATGGGCTTTCCATGTCCACCCCGTTTGGAAGGGTTTTACCCATCGGTCGGGGGGACCCTATAGTGTCGCTTTAAACGGGGGGAAAATATTACAGTAAAAAATGTATGTTTTCCCCTGATAGAGGTATTTTTAAAAAAATAATCCTTTTCCCGGGCTTGTGTTTTCATATTTTTATTTTTTTATGTTTTTTATGCAAAAATTCAGAGGGAATTTATCGGGTTTTAAATTTTGACAAACATTGTTTTTAAATGATTCAAAGTTAACAATAAAAAACCAAATCCCTTTTTTTTGGAATATTCAGGATTTAAAGGTTTGTCGAATGTGTCAAAAAGCACACACGTATTCGCTGTCCCCCAGTTGTAAAGACAGCAAAAAAATTTTTTTACGAAGGCGTTTGAAGAAACTTTTTTTGATAAAACCTTAATTTTTAATGCGAAGAGTTTTTAAAATATCCTGTTAGTTTTGTTTTTGATTGTCACCAAGAAACCTTGGTATTTAGTTTATCCCAATGACTGTTTTTTGAAATAAATATTTTTTTTATTTTATTTTTTAGTTTTTTATTTATACCTAAATAATTAATTTTTTTAGTTTAAAAATTTAAGGATCTAAAAAAAGCAGCATTATTTTTTTCCAGGAATTAGTGTTTAAAAGGGAAAAGGGGTTTCCCAAAGGAAATTGATTTTGGTTTAAATTTATGCCCTTTAAAGACGGGCCCCACTGTCAGTCGAGGGTTGTTAATCATGGGATGTGTTTTTAGTTTTTTAAAAATAAACGTTTAAAAAGTCGATTCCCGTTGAAAAACTACTTCCATTGTTGAAGGAATTACCCAATCTGAAAAAAAAAAAAAATCTTTCCACCCCCCAAGCATGCGAATGAGTATTGTTTAAATTAGAAATTTATGTAAAATTTTATGTACATTTTATGTAAATTAGAAATTCTAAATTTGGGTGTGGGGCACTCTTTACAATTTTCAACGTAGAAGAGTTAAGAACTATTATGTGGTATGCGAATGTGTCGTGAATTAAAGCGAAAAGTTTTAACCAATTAGGGGAAAAAGGAAAATGGGGAAAAAATAAATAGAATACTTTCAATAATAAGGTTTTCAATTTCTAAAAAACAAATTAAAAAAAAGCACGGTAAAAACACAAAAATGTTTTGTAGAGAAACCCCGAGTGTCCCCGGGGCCCGGGGGAATAAAAGTTTTTTAAAAAATAAAAATTTAAATTTGTGTAACCCTTTGAAAAAAAATTTCAAAACGTTAGTGCAGCGGCGCAGTTTAAAAGCGCAAAAACAAAGGAGGTTTGGTTTTGTGGAAACCCCGATTGAAAGAAGTTAGGAGGGTGACCCGCTTTGCTGCAACAGGACAAGTAAGGAGGTGGTGGGCCCAGAACGGTCTTATAAAGAAGGAACTAGGGAATTTTGCGGGGACCCCGTTGAAGATGAAAATTTAAAGGCCAGTGATGTGTAGAAAGGGGTTTGTGGCAAAGATAGGGATGGAAAAAGGTGTAAGTTTGATAGAGGATTGAAAGAAACCCCTGTTATGTATATCATATTCTAACAGGGGTAGAAGGGCCCTTTGAAAAAGGAAAGTTTTGGAGAAGTGAAGGAAGGAGGTTTCTGAAAAAGGAAAACCCAAGTTGGCCTTGACTTAAGATTGCAGCTTTGATTTTGGTGGAAAAAGAAGTGAATTCCCAACCCGATGCCCTTTTTTATAGCAGAATTTTTTAGAATAGCCCCCCTTTAATGGGGATTTAAGGGGTGGAGGAGGCATAGTCCCTTTCTTTAAAAGTTTTTGTGTTTTGGGGAAAGGGTTTCTGTGTTTGGAAAAAGCTATTTGCAAGGTAGTTTGACAGATAGGGGGGAATGGAAAAAGGATTGTTCATCGATAAAAGGTGAGTGAGCGAGTTACCAATTGCCTGGGGAATGTTTTTAAATTTTAAAATTAAAAAAAAGGTGGGCCCAAGGAGGGGCCCTTGGGGGAAACCCCCCTGGTGACGGGGGAGAAGGGGGAAAAAAGGGTGAAACTTGAGTTCCCCGGGTAGAAAGATATTAAGCCCGCCAACTCCCCCCGCCAGGTACTCCAGCTCCCAAACCAGGTGTCTTTTATTTCGGGAAGTACAGCATTTCCAAGGAAAAAGTTTTTTTAAAACCCCCGTCAGTAAGAACCCCCGGCAGAGGCCACTCCACCCCCGAGAGAGAAATGTAAAAAATTCGATGAAATGTACGTCAATTATCGGGAAAACCCACAGTACCCAAATTTGTTTAAAACTCTTTCGCAAGAGGCAGGGGTGCGGTTCTTTTTTTCCCCGCAAGTGCACACTTGTGAGGTTTTTTTTGGGGGTGAATCCTGGGTTGGGTGGTTTTTGTTAAAAAGGAAGTGGAAAAAGTTTTAAAAGTATTAGACGTTTCCCCCTGTATTTTGGTTTTTCCCCCCGATGACCAAAGGAATTTAATCCCGGTTTTTAAAGGGAAAAAATGTTTTGTGCTTACTTTGAAAGGTGAATTTTTTCTTTATTCAAGTGCGTGGAATATCGTATTTATGTAAAAAAAATTTTTTCCTTTTACAAATTGGGGAGAGTCCTTTTTCTGTAGTATAGAAAAGATAGACCCTTTTTGTATTGAATTTCCACATTATGCCCCCCGTTTATTTCCCCATTATATGTTAAAGTCTTCAAGCGGGGAAAAAGTTATTCGCTTTTCCATGAAAACAGGAAAATAAAGGGGCATAAAATTCAAGGCAGTACTTGTTTTTAAACATAGGTAGTTTGGATCGAAAAAAATAGGTTTTATTGGAGGGGGGGGGTTTGAAAATAAAAGGGTTTTGGGTGATCCCAGAAAAGGAAATTTTTCAGTCAGAGGAAGTTATTAGTTTTGATAAAGGTTAAAAGACAACTTTTAGTCTTGGGACTAAAAAGCTCTGATGAATGTCAAATTGCCGGAAAGTGTTTAAAAATGAAATGGGTCCATTTAAAAGGGTTTTTAAATCGCAAAAATTTTTAAAAGATTCAAGCTTCTTAAATCATTAAATTAATTAAATTGCTCATTGCCCTTCACATGGTCTTCTGTGACAAAATTGAAATTCAGTTAAAGGTTTTTATATAGAAATACAGATCGGGTTGGTCACGTTTCCCTCCTATTTTATTAATTAAATGTTTGGAAAAAGTAAAAGTGCAGCAAAAAAAACCCTTTTTATTTTCTTTGGCTCTCTTTTTTTCCTTCGGTTTGGCTATTTTTTTGGGTCTTTTTTATATTCCCCTATGTTTTCTCCTTCTCTCCCGGAAAGTGGACACCTGACAACTGGCAGCAACAACCAAAAAACAAGAAAAAGGGAGAGGAGAGAGAGGAGGAGAGGAGAGAGAGGGGAAGAGAGAGAAAAGAGAGAGAGAGAGAGAAAAAGGGAGAGAGAGAGGGGAGAGAGGGAAGAGAGGAGAGAGGAAAGAGAAGAGAGAGGAGAGAGGGGGGGGCGAGAGAGAGAGAGAGAGAAGAGGAGACAGAGAGAGACAAAGAAAAGAGAAGAAGAGAGAGGGGAGGAGAGGAGAAGAGGAGAGAGAGGAGAGAGAATAGAAAAAGTGAGGGGCAAAAACAGGACAAGAGGATTGAGAAATTTGAAGTGAAAAATGGGGGAAGAGCGGGCGAGCGAGGGTTAGGGAGGGAGGGAGGGGGGGGAAGAAGGGGGGGGGAAATTTTTCCCCGGGAAATTGAGTGCGTGAGGGGGCGTCTGGCACGTGAGGACAAAAAAGTTCCCCGAGTAAATATAGTGCAGATAAAAGAGGAGATGGAGTGAGCAAAAAAGGGACTCGCCCGCTTTTTTGGAAATGATTTTGAAGGAGTGCCCCCTCCCCCTTCCCCCGGGGCCCCTTTTCGGGAAATCTTTTTTTGCGTGCATAAAAATTTAAAAAATCTTCATTCAATGAGAGCGTGGACCACTTTAAAAACGTGTTTTAGGGGAGGGTTAAGGGTGTATTTATAGGCACAGCAACAAAAAGGATATTTAAGTTTTTTTCTTGGTCGACTGCAGTTCGGTGTTTGTCATGTTGTTGTCTTTAAGGCCAGAAACTGAAAACTTGCGAAAAATTTGCCGAGCGTTCCCATGAAACAGAGCAAGTGGCTTTTTGCAGGAGGGAGCAAAAAAAAAAGAGCCCATTTCGATTTGAAGGACAATAAATCATTACAAATTTTTTAAACATAGTTGGTTTACGGGGAACTTGCTAGGTAAGTCTTTGGCTATACATTGTTTTGTAATTGTTTTCATTTTTCCCAACCCAAATTGCATTAATGAAATTGCAATTTTTGGGTTGTCAAATGAAGGTTGAGTTGTTTTTTGAAAAAGGTACTAATTTTGGCCTGGGTTTTTTTTTTTAAATTTGGGGGGCCCCCGTGGTAGTTTTCCCAAGGAATAGGGGTTTAAAAAAGCAAAATTCTTTTATGTAATGAAATTTTTAATTTGTTTTTCTAAAAAAGGGAAAAAAAAATGGGGTCGAAAAATCTTTAAGGGGAAAAAAAATTCCTTTTAAAACAAAGTTAAAATTTGGC
>JAZAVI010002285.1:0-13197 GCA_036326025.1 Chrosomus eos | reverse complement strand
CTGTGCAGGCCAGGGGGGAAATGTTCAATTTTTCCTTTCATTTTTTCATCAAACCAACCCTTTCACCAGTTTTTTTGCGTGTGTATTGGTGCATTGTCATCCGATAACGCACAAAATTGCTTTACCCTGGTAAAATTGGACCTTAAACAGTCTGCTCTTATTGGTTCAATGGCAAATTAATGAAATTGGCCCCAAAAGGGGTGGGTCCCAATTTACCCATGAAACCTCCCACACTAAAAGAAGGGGGGGTTTTTTCAGTTTCATTTGGGTCCAAAACCCCTGTATATATTAAAATAAATAAAAAAAATAAATAAATAAAAAAAAATAAATGAAAAAACTTTTTTACAAAAAATTTTTTAAAACTTCATAAATTTTTAAGCTGGATGTGACGTTTTTTTTTTTCGGGAAAAAAACAAACTCTGTTGCTTTTTTTTCCATTACTTTTGAAAAAGCTGCTTTTGAAAACAAATTTTATTGTAAAAAAGCGCTATATTAAAAAAATTGTGACGACTTAAAAAAACCCAACTACGCAAAATTGACAACAGGTATAATGTGGATAAAAAAAAAGGCTATCTATTAAAAAAAAATGTTTTCTATTGGTGAAATATTAAACAAAAATGGGGGCAAGCCTACTTAGCTGTGGTTGCGTGTGCTGATATGCGAAAAAAAGCGCAGTGGATTAGCGCATCGTTTTTTTAAGGGGGGGGGGACACAGTGGAAAATTTGTAGTTCAGACGGATATGTAAATGGAAAAAAAAACGATTTTAAAACGAAAGAAAAAAACGAGAGAGAGAGGAGAAAATTGGACACCCCAATTGATTTTCTTTTAAAAATTTCTGCATTTTGGATCCGCTTCATCACTTTTTGGGGAACATCGAACCTTTGCCCCAGACTCTAGACAGAATAAAAAAAATATTACTACTTTCACCATTAGCAATCTATACTGATGCCTCTTTCCTCTACCCACTTTCCCTAAAAATGTACCCCCCCTTTTCTCCCGGCGCACTGAATCACGTTTGATGATCTTAGAAATTTTCTCACCGTATAGTTCTGGGGTCTGTCCCCTCAGGATTAGATCGTGGGCCCGAACACTGTTGGGGGCCCGTTCTATCTCAACCCCTTTTTTGCTATGATGTGTTGTTTTTTTGTAAAGATCATCCCCCATGAATTTTAAAGGGTTTGTTCGGTAATTTTACACAAAAAAACCCCTTTTTTTCAAGATCGTTTCTGATGAAATAGAACGTTAAAGGGGGCCTATTGCGTTTTTTAATGAAAAAATTAAAAACCTCGCGAGAACCCCTGGGGCCCAAAAAACAGAACTCTCTTCCCCCTTTTCTGTCGCCTCGCAGCCGGGGGTTGGCCATCTGCACAACAAAACCACCCAATTGCTCATCAAAAAAAAAAAAAACCCAAATCACGGCCAAATATTTCAAATACGTTCCCGGGGTGTTTTCCCCGAAAAAACAATCATTTTTTCCGTGGTAAAACAAACGCGTCAACCCATGCACTACAAAAAAAAAAAACCCGCGGAAACAGTGCAGGCAAGCCCGGGAAAAAAAAAATGCTCACACGGTTTTTCTGTCGCCCCCTTTTCCCTGTCCCCCCACTTTCTCTTTTTTTTTAACAAGTTCTCATTTTTGTTGCCCGGGTTTCGCTCGCCAATCTTTCACCTTTTTCCCTAAGGGAATTTTTTCCATTTTTTTTCAACATCATTGGGCCGGTGATAGCGCTTTTAGTTTTTTTTCCCAAAAAAGCTGTAGTTTGGGGGGCAAATCTTTTTAAATGCCCCCATATCACCCAAAAATTTTTTTTTCAACAGGTAAAATTTCGCGTCTTGTAAACCCTTCTTTCTCTGAAAAAACGGCTGTGGGGGGGAAAAACCTCATTATGCTGAGGCCAGTTCGGGGGGCACCTGTGATCTAAGTTCTTTAATGCTCCCATTCGGTTTTTCACTGTTTAGAATTTTTTTTGGGCTATTCAGGTTTAATCAGGAACAAACAGCTTTAAACGGGGGGGGACCGTTTTTGTGGGTTTTAATTTCTCTCAATTTTGGAAAACGTAAAAGCAGCCATTTGCCTCTTTGGTCAGGGGGACTCCAAAATTGAAGATTTTTTTTCTTTTAAAATGGGAGATTTTTTTCCCCTCTTTTAAAAAGTTTTCCCCAAAAAAAATCCTTTTGAATCGAGTGGGTTAATCCAAGTTTCTGAAAAGAGACGGGGTTTTCCCTTTAAATGATGGGGGGGCTTTTTTTTTTTCACACATAAACATTGATCAAAAAAACAAAAACCAAAAAAAAAAAGGGGTTCCCGTCCGGGGCTTGATAACAAGAAAAAAAAACCTCATTGGTTCGCAAAAACTTTCTGTGCTGGGGGGGAAACGGGAATAACAGCGCTGGTTTTTTTTTGGGTCCCTTTTTTTAAAAAAAAAAGTATTTTTTGTACTTTTTAATCTGGTAAGCCCCCTATTGAGCTTTTCCAGAATGAAAGCTTTTTTTTTTGTGATTCAGGCAACTGGGTTGGTGCTAAAAGGCCCTGCCTCCCTTTTCCTTGCAATTTTAAGGGGGATAGTAAGCGGTCCCCGGTTTTGTTATCCGGGGAAAACGGAGGAAAAAAAAAGAGATCCCCTGAAAAAGTTTTTTTTTAGCCATCTAAAAAAAGCCATCTAACCAATTTTTCAGTCGGGAGAATGTGGTGGAAATTTTAAACTGAATATTAACTAAACATTTTTTTTACCATTTGACCTTATTTGACCGCAAAATCTCTGAAACCAATTTTTTTCAAAAGAAATTTTATTTTAGGTGAATTTGGTGTGTGTGTGCCCGAACCCATGATGTGAAAAAAAAATAACAAATTTTTGGGGGAAATGAATGCAGGGTTTGATTAATTTTAGAAAACTTGTGTTTAATGAAGTAATGGTTAAAAAAAATTCTTCTTACCCAGTAACAAAAGGACTGTGAATGAAAAAAACCAAAATCAAATTAATGTCATTATGCCAAAACCCCCTTTTGTATAAAAAAAACTGTGGTTTCCGTGTTTTTCGGGGGGATTCTCAAGGGAAAAAATTGTCTGAGATCCAGGCCTTTTTTTTTACGGGGATCTCTGAGTAAGGCCTATTGTCGAGAACTCTCCGGGGGCCTTTTAAAAAAAGCTTTTTTGAGGGATAATTACTAAAGTCTTCTGTCATTTAAGCTGCGCAGCAATTTAGAACAAGAAAGTTAGAATTATAAACCCCGGAAATTTAGCGCGGGAAGGGGAAGGGGGTTGGGGGAGTTGGGGGACCGGCGTAAGTGGGGTTGGAGACACGGGGGTTAAGGGGGGAAAAAAAAAGGGGCTGAAAAGTGTTGGAAAAAGGAAGGGTTAACTTGAGGCAAACAAAAGGGTTTAGGTTTAATAAGAATTGGGGTTTAAGGGGCAGGGGGGCCCCAAATTTTTTTTAAAAAGGGTTTTAAATAAAAAATTTTTCCACCAAAAGGGGCCAAAAGGACCGAAAAAAGTCCCCCAATTTTTAAAGAAAATTAAAAAAACCCTTCCTAATAAAAATAAAAACACAAAAAACTCCCAATTTTTTGACTAAAAGACTAAAATATAACCATTTTTCAAAAAAAATTTTTTTTTCTGAAAGGCTTTTTTACTTCAAAAAAGGGTTTTTGAACCCCTAACTGTTTAACTTTCTTATAAAAAAAAATTTGTTTTGAAAAAAATTAAAAAAAAAAAGTTTCCAAAAAAATTTTAAAAATTTTTAATTAAAAAAATTTATCCCCCCCCCTTTTGGAAAAAAGGGGGAAGCAGGGTAAAATTTCCCCCCCACCCCCCCCCAAAACTTTTTAAAAACCCCCGGGGTCTAAAGAAAAAAAACCTTATAAAACCATTTTTTTTTTAAAAAAATCTATCGCTTTTTTCCCCCTTTTTGAAAGCCCCGGGGAATTTTTCCCCCAAACCATTCCACCTTTACCCCCTTTAAAATCTTTTTTTAAAAAAAACACGTTAAACCAAAAAAAACAAAATAAAATAGGCGGCCCCGGCCACGGGCCCCGCAAACAAATACGTTTTTAAAAAAAGGTTTTTAAAAAAAAAATTCAAGGGGCTCGGGGAAAAAAAAAAGGGGGTCCCCCCCAAAAAAAATAAAAAAAAAGGGGAAAAAAAAGAAAAAGCTTGGAAAAATGGCAAAGTGAAAGGTTTTAAAAAAAAAACAGCCGGGGGACGAAAAAAAAAAAGGAAACTTTTTCACTTTGGGGAACCCCGGAGGGGGAAATTTTTTTGTAAAAATATTTATAATTTTTAATTTTTTTTTTTAAAATTTTTTTTTTTTTTTTTAAAAATTTAAAAAAAAAAAAGAAATTTGTGAACCGCAGGGAAAAAAATTTTTTTTTTAAATTTACGTTTTTAAAACCCCCTTTCCCCCTTGAACTCCCTTTATTCAACCACCTGTCCCCTTTTTTTTTAAAATAAAATAAAAAGATTTCGGGGGGGAAAAAAATTTTTTTAAATCTTTTTAAAAAGGAAATTTTTTTTAAAAAAAAAAAAATTTTGGGGGGCAAATTGTTTTTCTGTTTTTTTTAATTAAATTTAAAAAAAAAAGGGGGGAAGTTTCAATTTTTTTTTATTAAACAAAATTTATTGTTCCCCCGCGACAAAGAAAAATTTTTTTAAAAAAGGGTTTTTGGGGGCCCCCGGGGAAAACCCCGTCCCAAAATTTTTAAAAAAGAAAAATTTATTTTTTTTTTGGGTAAAAAAGTTTACCCAAGCAGGGCCTTTTCCCAAATTTTTTTTTTTTTTTAAACCCTTTTTATCTTTGAAATTTTCCCTTTCCAAAAAAGGCAAAAAAAAAAATAAATTTTTAAATTAAAAAAAAAAAAATTTTTTAAAAATAATATTTTTTTAAAATTTAAAATATATTTATTTTTTAAAAATATTTTTTTTTCCCCGCAAAAAAAAAAAAAAACAAAAAAGGGGAGAACCCTTCCCTTTTTTATGGGGAAAAAATAAAAGGGGTTGTTTGGGTTTTTGATTACCAAAAGGGGTTTGTTTTTTTAACCCGGGGAAAACTTTTTGCCCCATTGGGGAAAAAAAACCCTTAAAAAGTGGCTTTTTTTTTTTTTAAAAAAATTTTCATCAAAAGCCTGCTTTCCCCCGGGGGGTTTGGGTCCCCAAAAATCTCCCCCACCCCTTCCCCCAAACCCCTAAAAATTTGGCTCACCCCCCTTTGCACCAAAAAAACCCCTTTTTTCATTTTAAAAAATTTTTTTTTTTTTTTATTTTGGGTTTGGGGGGGAAATTTTTGGGGGGGGGCGGGTTTTTTTTAAAGGTTTTTTGGGTTTTTTTAGGGGTTTTAAAAAAAAAAGGGGGGGGGGGGGGGGTTTTTTTTAAAGGGTTTTTAAAACCCCTTTTTTGGGTTTAAAAAAAAGGGGGTTTCCTTTTTTTGGGTTTTTAAAATTTTTTTAAGTCCCCCCTTTTTTCCCCCGGGTTTAATAAATAAAAACTTTTTTTAAAAAAAAAAATTTTAAAAACCCCCCAATTAATTTTTTACCCGGTTTAAATAAAATTTTAAAAAAAAATTTTTTTTCCCTTTATTTTTTTAAAATTTTATTTTTTAAAATTTTAAAAATTTTTTTTAAAAGGGTTGGGGGGTTTTTTTAATTTTTTTTTTAAAAGGGGCCCCTTTTTAATTTTTTTTGGGGAAAAAATTTTTTTAAAAATAAAAGGGGCCCTTTTTTTTTGGCCCCTTTTAAATTTTTTTTTTAAAAGGGGAAACAAAATTTTTTTAAAAACCCACAAACTTTTTGGGCCCCTTTTTTTTGGGGGAAAAAAAAAGGGTTTTTTGGGGTTAAAAAAAAAAAAAAAAACCCCGGGTTAAAAAATTTTCAACCTTTTTAAAAAAGGGGCCAGGGTTTTTTTTTGTTTTTTTTATAAAAAAAAAAAAAAAAAACCCAATGGCCAGGAAAAAAATTTTAAAAAAAATTTTTTGGGAAAAAAATTTTTTTGGGGTTTTTTTGGGGGAAAAAAAAAAAAATTTTAAAAGGGGAAAATTTTTAATTTATTTTTTTAAAAAAAAATTTTTTTAAAAATTTAAAAAAAAAAACCCTTTTAAAAAAAAATTTTTTTTTTAAAAACTTTTTGTAAAAATAAAAAAATTTTTTAATTTTTTTCCCTTTTTAAAAAAAAACCCCCCAAATTAAAAAAAAATTTTTTTAAAAATTTTCCAAAGTTTTTAAAAATTTTTAAATTTTATTTTTTTTTTTTTAAAAATTTTCTTCTTTTTTGCCCCTTTTTGTTTTTTTTCCCCCAAAAAATTTTAAAATTTCCCCCTTTTAAAAAAGGGTTTTTGGGTTTACCCGGTTTTTTAATCAAAAAAAAAAAAAGGGGCCCCTGAAAAAAAAAATTTCCCCAAATTAAATTTTTCCCCTTTTTTTTAAAAAATTTTTTTTAAAAAAAACCCCCCGGGCCCAAAACCCCTTTTTTTTTTCCCCCCCCAAAAAAAAAACAAAAAAAACCCCCCCAAAAACAACCAAACAAAAAAACCCCCCCCCAAATAAACCACCCAAAAAACCCCCAACCCCCCCCCCAAAAAAAAAACCCCCCCCCAAAAACCCAAAAACCCCCAACAAAAAAAAAAAAGGGGGGGGAGTTTTTTTTTTCCCCAAAAAAGGGGGGGCCCAAAAAAATTAAAATTTTTTAATTTTTTTTTTCCCCTTTTTAAAAATTTTTAAAATTTTTTTTTTTTTATTTATGGGTAAATTTTAAATTTTTTTTTTAAATTTTTTTTTTTGGGGGCCGGGGTTTTTTTTGGATCAATTTTTTTTTTGGGGGTTATTGGGGTTGGGGTTTTGGGGGGTTTTTAAAGGGGGGGGGGTTTTTGGGGGTTTAAAATTTAGGGTTTCCGCCCCCCGGGGGGGGGGGATGGGCGGGAAAAAAGGGTTTCCCCCCTTTTTTAAAAATTTAAAAGGGAGGGTTTTTGGGGGGGGGGCCCGGCCCCGGGGGAAACCCCCCCTTTTTTTTTGGGGGGGAAAAAAGGGAACCCGGGATTTTTTAAAGGAAAACTTTTTTGGGGAAAAAAAAGGGGGAAAAAAAAATTTTTGGGAAAACAAAAAACCCCCCCCCCAAAATTTCCCGGGGGGGGGGGGCCCCCCTTTTTTGGCCCCTTTTTTTGGGGGTTTTGTTTTTTTGGGAAATTAATTTAGGTTAAAAAATTTTTTTGGGGGAAAAAAAATTTTTTTAATGTTTTTTAAAATGTGGGGGGGAAAAAAATTTTTTTTTTTTTCAAAAAAGGAATAAAGGGAAAAAAAAAAATTTTTTTTTGGGGGGGGGGAAAAATTTTTTTTTTGGGGTTTTAAAAAAAAGGGACTTCCCCAGAAAAAAAAAATTTAAAGGAAAAAAATTTTTTTTTTCCCCTTTTTTTTTTTGGGTTGGGGTTTTTTGAAGGAAATAAATTTTGGGTTTTTGGGTTTTTTTTTTGTTGGTTGGGTTTTTGGTTGTTTTTTTTAATTGAAAAAAAAGGCCCCGGTTTTTTTTTTTTTTTTTTTTTTTTTTTGGGGGGTTTTTTTTTGGGGTTTTTGGGGGGTTTTTTCCCCCCCCCCCCCCCCCCCCAAAAAAAAAATTTTTTTTTTTTCCCCCAGGTAAAAAAAGGGGGGTTTTTACCCCCCCGGGGTTTTGGGGGGGGTTTTTTTAAAAAAAATTTTTTTAAATTTTTTTTTTTTTGGGGGGGGGACCCCCCAAAAACCCAAAAAGGGGGGGGTACCCAGGGGGAAAAAAAAAAAAACAAAAGAACCGGGGGGTTTCCCGGGGTTTTCAAAAAAGGGGGTAAAAAAGAAGGGGCTTTTTTTCCCCCCGTTTTTAAAGGGAAAAAACCCCCCCCCCCCCCCCCCTTTTTTAAAAATGGTTTGGGGGGGGGGGAAAAAATTTTAAAAAAATTTTTTTAGTTTTTGGGAAAAAAAGGGGGGGGGAAAAAAATTTTTTTTTTCAAAAATTAAAAAATTTTAAAAAAATTTTTAAAAAAAAAAACCCCCGGGAACGAGGGGGTTATTTTAAAAAAACTTCCGGGGAAAAAAAAACCCAAAAGGGGGAAATTTTTTTTTGGGGGGTTTAAAAGGGAAAAAAAAACCTTTTTAAAAAAAAAAAAAAACAAAAAAAAGGGGGGGGGGTTTTAGCCCCCCCCCAAAAACCCCCCCCCCCCCCCCCAAAAAAAACCCCCTTTTTTTTTTCCCTTTCCCCCCGGCCCCCGGGAAAATCTTTTAAAAAGGAGGGACCCCCCCCCCTTCCCTTTTTTTCTTTTTTAGTTTTTTTTTTCCCCCGGTTTTTTTTTTGGGGTTTTTTTTTTTTTTTTTTTTTTTTTTCCCACTTTTTTAATTTTTGGAAAATTTTTTTTTTAAAAAACCCCCTTTTAAACCCCCCCAGCCTAAAAACCCCCCCCCCCCCCCAAAACCCACCCCCCCCAAAAACCCCCCGCCCCAAAACATAATTGGGGAAAAAATTCCCAGGTTGAAAAAACCAAGTTTTTTTTTTTTTTATGGTTTTTTCCTTTTTTTCGGGTTTTGGGGTTTTTTTTTTGGGGGCCCCTTTGAAATTTCCCCCCGTTTGGGTTTGGGGGGGTTTTCCGGGGTTCCCTTTTTCCCCCTTTTTTTTTTTTTTTCCCCTTTAAATTTCTTCCCCCTTTTTTTTCCCCTTTTTTTGTTGTTTTTTTTTTTGTTTTTTATTTTTTAATCTTTTTGTTTTTAAATTTTAATTTTTTTTTTTTATTAAAATTTTTATTTTTTTTGGGGCCCCGCCTTTTCCCCTTTTTTTTTTTTTTCCCCCCTTTGGGGGTTTTCAAGGGGGTTTGTTTTTTTTAAAATTTTTTTATTAAAAAATTTTTTTTAAAAAAAAAATTTTTTTTTTAAAAGGGGGTTTTTCGGGGGGGTTTTTATGAAAAAAAAAATTTTTTTTGGGGAAAAAAAATTTTTTTTTTAAACAAAATTTTTGTTCCAAAAAAAATTTTGACAAAAAAAAATTTTTTTTTTTAAAATTAAAAGTTTTAAAAAAAATTTTTTTTTTTTGGGGGGGAAAAATTTTTTTTTAAAAAATTTTTTTAAAACCCCTTGGGAAAAAGTTTTTTTTTTTTTTAATTAAAAAAATTTTTAAAAATTTTTTTAAAATTTTTTTTATATTTTTTTAAACCCCGGAAAAAAATTTTTTTTTGGGTTTTTTAAAATTTTAAAACCCCTTTTTTTCCCCTTTTTTTTTAAAAAAAAAATTTTTTTTAAAAAAACCCCAAAAAAATTTTTTGTAAAATTAAAAAAATTTTAAAAAAAAGGCCCAAATTTAAATTTTAAAAAATTTCCTTTTTGGGCTTTTTTTTTTTTTTTTTTTTTTTAAAAAAAAAATTTTTTGTTTTTTTTTTTTTTTTTTGGGGGGTTTTTTGTTAATTTTTGGGGGGTTTTTTTTTTTCCCCGGGGGGGGTTTTTTTGGGGTTTTTTTGGGTTTAGGGGGGGGGCCCCAAGGGGGAAGGCCCCTTTTGGAATCCCTTTCCCCCCCCCCCCCCCGTATTGGGCCCCTTTTTTAAAAAAAAAAAAAAACCCAAAAAAACCCGGAAAAAAAAAAATTGTTTTAAAAATTTTAAAAAAAAATTTTTTTTAAAAAACCCCAAAATTTTTTAAAAAAAAAATTTTTAAAAAAAATTTTTAAAAAAAAAAAAGCTTTTCTTTTTTAATTTTAAAAATTAAAAGTTTTTTTCCCCCCCCAAAAGGGGGGTTTTTTTTTCCCCCCCCCCTTTTTTTTTCCCCCCCCCTTTCCCAAAAAGGTTTAAAAAAAAAAAATTTTTCCCCCTTTCCCCCCTTTTTTTGGGGTTTTTTTTAAAAAAAAATTTTTCCAAAATCCCCCTCCTTTTTTTTTCCCCCCCCCAAAAAAAACCCCCTTTTTTGGGGGCCCCCCCGGGCCCCCCCCTTAAAAATTTTCCCATTTTCCAAAAAGGGGCCCCCCCCCTTTTTTGGGGGTTTTGAACCCTTTTTTTTTAAAAAAAAAAAAATTTTTAAAAAAATTTTTTCCTTTTTTTTTTTTGGATTTCCCCCCCTTAAATAAAAAAATTTAAATTTTTTGGGGAAAATTAATTTTTTTTTAAAAACCCGGGCCCCCTTTTTCAAAAGCCCCCCCTTCCCCAAATTTAAAGTTTTTTTTTTTTTTTTTTCCCCCTTTTTTTTTTGGGGGGCCCAAATTTTTTTTTCCCCCTTTACGGGGGTTTTTTTTTTTTCCCCCCGGGGGGGGTTTGCCCATTTGGTTTTGGGGGGGGGCCAAAGGGGGGCAGGGGGGGTTTTTTTTTTTGGGGGGGGGGGGGGGTTTAAAAAAAAAAAATTTTTTTCCAAAAAAGGGTTTTAAAAAAACAAAAACCCCCCCAAAATTTATTCCCCAAAAAAAAAAAAAAAAAATTTTTTTTTAAAAAAACCCCCCCTTTTAAAACATTTAAGAAATTTTTTCAAAACCCGGGGGGGTTTTTAAAACCCCGGGGGGAATAAAAATTTTTGGGGGGGGAAAAAAACTAAAAACAGAATTTTTTTTTTAAGGGCGAAACAAAAAATTTTAAAACCTTTCCCAAAAAACCCCAAAAAACCAAAATTTTTTTTTAAAAAAAAACCAGTTTTTTGAACCCCCAAAAAATTTTTTTTTTAAAAAAAAATTTTAACCCGCCCCCCCTTTTTTTAAAATTAAAATTCAAAAAAAAAAATTTTTAAATTTCACTTTTAACTGGGGGGTTTTGGGAAAAAAAAATTTTTTTTTTTAAATTTTTAAAAAAAATTTTTTTTTTTAAAAATTTTTAAAAAAGAAATTTTTTTTAAAAATTTATTTATTCATTTTTAAAAATAATTTCAAAAATTTTGTCAAAAACCTTTTAAAGGGGCCAAAACCCAAAAAAAAAAAAAATTAAAAAAAAAAAGGGTTTTAAAAAAAAAATTTTCCCCGGGTTTACCCTTTTTTTCCAAAAAAACCCCCAAAGTTTGGGCCCTTAAACCTTTACCCGGGGGAGAAAATCCAAAAAGCAATTTAGGGGAAAAAAAGTAAACCATGATCATGATTTTCGCTCGGGGGGGGACCTGAAAAATAAAAACCGCTGGGGTTTTGGGGCAAAATTTTTTTCATATACGTTACATTCTTGTTTTTAACGTTCTAAATTTTTAGGTATTAGCCGGGGGGACTGTTAGACAGATCATAAGTTCCAAAAAAAAACTATCCGGGGGGAAAAAAAGCCAATATTGTCCCAATCCATCCCACTATCCCAAATCTCAAAAAGTTGTCATGACAGAAATTTGTTTTCGTCATTTAACTTTTAAAACATATCCCTTGTCCAATTTTTTTCACCCCAAAGTATGTATTTTAAATCATCTCATTTTGCAGTCTTAAAAGTGACTGTCCCCTTTTTGCACTGGCAGTACCTCTGTCCCCCCCAACTTGACATTAAATAAAAAGTCAAAGATCAAAAAAAAAAATATATTTTAAAAAAAAGAGTAAAAAAAAAGGGGATTTTTTTTTGAACCCATTTCCACTTTTTGAACCATTAAAAAAAAGGGTTTTTAAAAAAACCATTTTTTTGGGTTCAAAAAAACCATTAAGGGGGGCAAAACGCCAAAAAACCCAATCTTGAAAAAATTGGGTCTGGGAAAAAACCACATGCGCAAATTCCCCGTTTTTGGGGGCGGGGGGTTTTTTCAGAAAATGCCCGGCGCGTTTTTTTTGGGTTTGCAAAGGGGGGATGCCTATCAAAATAGGGGCCTTTTTGTGCTCATAGCCCAATCTTTTTCGAGGGGGAAAGTTGAAAAAGAGCGCCCCAAAAAAAATTAGACAAAAAAAAGAAGCGATGGGAAAGATCCCTTTTTTTTTGTAAAAAAAAAATGGGATTAAGCGATTATTGCCGTTTGGAAAAGAAAAAATTGGGGGTTAGAGGGATATTGGACACTCCCAAAAAGGTTTTTTTTTTTCCGGTGTCCCCTAGATGCGTCACGCTAGCTGTTTTCCCCCCCCTTTTCTTTTGATTGGTTCCCAAAAAAAGGGGGCGAAAAAAAATTTCTGGCCATGGTATCCAGACTGCCTTTCAGGTTGAAATTGATCGCCTGGGGGTAAGGCCAAGTATGGGGAAACCCAGGCAAAAAACCCTTACTCGACCATCGCCCCCCCCAAAAAATCCTAACAAAAATTTAAAAAATTTTTGTTTTGTTTTTGTGGTTGCCTGCCCCCAAGGGGATAATTTTTGCAAAAAAAACTTAAAACACAGAGCTTCTAACTTGCCTTTAATATATATATTTTTTTTTTTTTTAAATTAAAGGGACCCAAAACTTTCCCTTTTGGGTTAATTTTTGTCTTTGCCCTATATGAAACATTTTTTTAAACATTTTGATCAGCTGTAAAGAAAAAAAACTGTAAAATTTTTATTTTTGCAACAAAATCAGTTATCTAAATAAGGGGAAAATATCATACAAAAACAAACTACCCCAACCTATTTTGCTAAAAATTTTCCAATGACCTTCACATAAAAAAGAAAAAAAAATTGTTTATGGTTAAATACCCCGTGCCCAAACTGTGACACTGTAAGGATTTTTTGAAATTCGTTTTTTTTTAACCAAAAAAACCTGTGAAAAAAAAAAAAAATTTGCAAGTTTAAAGTCCAAGGCAAAAAAAAAACTTTTTCTTTGATAAAAATGGAAAAGTTGCACTTTATCTCAGGAAAAAGGAAAAGGTAAAATTTTAAAGAATACCCCAAAAGTCGGAAAATAAAAAAAAAAAGGTTTTTGCGATGTTTTTCCTTCCTCTTTTTGAAAAAACAAGAAAAAAAGGCTCAAGCCATTTTTTTTAAAGAATTTTTTTTTGAACTTCAGTTTTTTTTGGGAAAAGTTTAATTTTTAAAAAATTTCAGAGCATTTTATTGTTTAAAAGCGGGTTTCAAAAACTAGTCAGTAGACCGGGGAAGTTTTTCAAAGCGGGGGTTCATAAAAAAAAAATCCGTAAAGATTCCCCTTAAAAGGGGGGGGGAAAAAAACGGCCCTTTTTAAAAACCAAAGAAAAATTTTGTAGGGGGGGGGCGGGGTTTATGCCATCAAAAAAAATTTTGGAAAACACGTTATCAGACAAGAGAAAAGATTTGTTTGAAAAAGAGGGAGGCAACGTTATTTTTTAAAAAAAAAAGATTATAAAGGGGGGGGGACAAATTAATAAAAAAAAAAAATTTTTTTCACAAAATAAA
>JAZAVI010002283.1:0-18084 GCA_036326025.1 Chrosomus eos | reverse complement strand
AAAAGGCCGCACCCAAAATGGCCGATCGGGAAAAAATTTGGATATCTGTCAAATCGGATGACGCCCTGAATTCTAAAAAGCCCACTTTATTATTTTTGGAAAACTTTTCAGTGTTATGAGCAAAAATAGCAATTTTTTTTATCTCTGGCCAGTAGGTGGCGCTCCCCGAAACGCAGCATGTAGCCTCAGGTCATGCTTGTAAGACATGCCCCCAATTTTGGGTTTGAATACGATAAGGTTGCGGGATCGCCTTATGTCTGTTTTAAAAAAAGCGTATTTAAAAATTAATTTGCGTGGTATTCGAGAAAACTTTGCGGTTTTTATGATTCCTAATTTTTGTCAGCACGGTTGGAGATGATCTGGTTCAATTTTTGGTGAGAATCGGAACAAGGGCCCTGGGGAGTTCGAAAAAGTAGTTTTTTTGGATAATTAAATGGCGGACAATTGTTGAGGAAAATGACGTCATGGGGTGCAATCGAATCGGCATGACCCAAGGGAAATAAGGAGGACAAAGGATTTGTGATTCTAGCCATTATGGTTAAAAAAGTTAAAAGCAAAAAACATGAGAAAATTTTTTGGGAAGTTGTGGCGCTAGAGGGATTGATTTGGAGACTAAAAATTTGCTCTGGTGAATTTTAGACTGTCCTTATCAGTGTCCCAAAATTTTCATATTTTCCCCGAAAGGTTTTATGGGCTGCCTAGACCCCGTGGAAAAAGTTTTATAAAAAGAACGGGAACGATACAATGGGGGTGCCACGCATTCGGTGTTTGGGCCCCCTAATAAAAAGAACCGGAACGATCAATAGGTGCCCGCACTTCGGGTTTGGCCCCAAAATATGTGCAAGCGCAATAACCCGGGGCCAAGCGAAAAAGAGACGAAAAGAATGCCCATGTGTCAGACCAACTGCGCAAGGAGCAATTTAAAAATTTAAAAGTTTAAATTTAGGCAAAATGGCTTAAAAATCACCTAATTAACTAAAAATGTGTTTTAAATGGATTTCATTTTGCCCAATAGGTGGGTAGTTAAAAAAACGATGTGATGGGTCAGAGTCTGGTGCAAGACAAACCTTAAGCCCAGTGGCATAAAATACGCGTTTTCTTCAAAAATTTTTTTTAAAAATTTGTTAAAACTTTTGACCAAAAGGTGGCGCTGTCTGAAATGGGTTGAGTCCCTTCAGGGCATGGTGCTGGGGCACATGCGGGTTTTTGAAATGTTGCAAATGCATTCGTTAAAAATTTGCATGTTAGTTCTATTTGCGCCAAAAATGGTCAACCCCACCATTTTTTTTTGCCTATAGTGAGCCCCATCAAGTTTTTTGAAAAATTGGTGAAAATATCTCTTTTTGTTTTGGGTTTATACATTTTGTGTAAAAACACTAAAAAGGGGACTGCACGTGACTTTGTTGGGATTTTATCCCCTTACTATAATATTTTCGCATTTGGGCTTTGCGTTTAGCCTATCGACCTATTTTTCCAAAATTTGCGGGGTTTTTTCCGTGGACAAGCGGTTTCGAAGTATAGCCAAAGTTTTTTCGCGCTAAATGCAACGCTAACAAACCTTTTAAGCGAAACCCAGCATTTTTGGGCATCGTTGGCTGGGAAAAAGATTCAGGAACTCAAAAATGACTCTCGTGAAATAAGTCAACCCACCCAAATTTTAAAAGATTTAAAAAAAAAAAATTCACCATGGGGGCGCTGTTTCGAAAATTTCAGGCATTTCGGGCTTTCTTTTCTGTGACCTACGATTTTCGTAAAAATTCTTTTCATGCGTTCAAAAAATACAGCATTTTAGACATAATTCAAAAGGCCCGACAGACAAAAAGCCGTAGGGAAAAAATTGGAATCAGTGATCGGCATGAGCCCTAAATCTAACGGCCCAATTTTATTTTTTTGGAAAAATGTTCATTTGTTTTGGCAAAATAGCAATTTTTCGTATTTGGCCCGTAGGTGGCGCTGCCCCAAAAACGCGCATGTAGCTTAGGTCAGCTTGAAAGTAATGTCCCAAGTTTGGTTTTGAATCGATAAAGCGTTGCGGAGATACACCCTTGTTTTGTTTTCGAAAGGTATTTAAAATTTTTAATTTGCGTGGTTTCGAGAACAACTTGCAGCGTTTTTATGAATTCCATACTTTTTGTAGCAGGTTGGGATGATCGGGTTTAAAATTTTGGTGAACGAACAACGCCTAGGGGATTCGAAAAAAGTAGTTTTTTCGGAAAATTTACAAATGGCGGACAAATTGTCGTGAGGGAAAAATGAGTCTGGGGTTTGAAAATCGAATGGCATGAGAAAGGGAATAAGGGACAAAGGATTTGTGATTCTGCCATTTTGGTTAAAAAGTTATAAGCATAAAAATGATTTTAATCTTTGGGGACAGTTGGTGGCGCTAGGGGTTTGGTTGGAGACTCCAAATTTGCTTGGTGATTTTTTTCAGGGGTGTCCTCTATCAGTGTAAAAAAATTTTCAAAATTTTCCCCGCAAACGGTTTTTGGGGCGCCTAGACCCCCAAATCGGAGAAAAAGCAGAATAATAATTTTTAATTAGCGCAAGCGGCAAAAAAACCGGGGCCAAGCGCAAGAAGCGGAAAACAGATGCCATCATGGGTGGGGTGGGAACAACTGCAGAAAGCGGGCATTTAAAGACATTTTAAGGGAAAACTTTGGATAAAGGCTAAAAAATCTTTTAAACAGCAATTTTTAAAGATAATTAAGGGTTTATCACTTTCGCCCAATAGGGGGCTTTTCAAAACTGATGTGATGTGGTCAGAGTAAAGTGACAATGAACATTAAGTTTGGGTGTCAATATGTCAAGGCTTTGCGGTAAGCCGAATAGTGTTTTAGCAAAACCCTAACTTTGTGTGCGCTTACGAAAAACGGTTTCATCTTCGACACGAAATTTAAAACTTTTAGTCGGCAGGTCTGTGTTTTTCGATTCGATTTTGGTGAAAATCGGAAAAACGGTCTGGAGGGTTCGAAAAAAAGTGGTTTTTTGACTGAAAATCAAGATGGGGACGGGAAGTTGGGCCCCAAATGGGAAAAATTTTGGTATTATGTTCTCAGATTGCCCCAAGGAAATTTTTAAAGTCGTGGCATTTCAACAGGCAGTTTATTCAAAATTTTTTCCCTTTTTGGGATTTTGTTATAATTTTTGACCAAAGGGGCGCTGTTTCAAAAATACTTTTAGTCCCTTGGGGGATGGTGTTGTTGGCACATTCTGGTTTCTTAATTTTACATCAATGCATTGTTTAGTATGCATTTTATTTCAAAAAACTGTATTGAACTCAATGGGAATTTCATGTTTTGTTTTTTTATGCGCCACCAGAGGCTCAATCCCACATTTTTTTTATGTGACTCAAAGTGGCCCTACTGTGGTGAAAAATTTGGTGAAAATATTATTTAGTTTTGGAGTTATTTCATTTATGTGAATAAACAAAAAAAAAAAATGATGCCCCACTTGCTTTGATTGGATTTTACTCCCCCTTCTTTATTTCGCTTTGGGCATTAGGTATAGCCTACGCCCTTTTTTTCCCAAAACTTCTGGCGGTGGTTTTCGTCTCGATCGGACAAGCGGTTTTTCGAAGATATCGGAAAATGTTTTTTAAGCGCAAAATCAACGTACAAAAAACCGTAAAAAAAAACCAAAGCATATTTGGATCTGTGGATCGGAAAGGGATTCGGGATCCCAACGAGTGACCCCCGTGAAAATACGTCAAAAAAACCAGAGTTAAAAGCATTTGAAAAATAAATTTTTCCCACTAGGGGGCGCTTTTTCGAAACTTTCAGGCCCCTTAGGGGAAATCGTATGTGCCCCATCCGAGTTTCGTAACAATTTCGTTATGCTTCAAAAAAATACAGTTTTTAGACAAATTAAAAATGGCCGACAGCCAAAAGGCGTTGGGAAAAATTGGATATCTGTCGATGGCATGACGCCCTGAATCTAAAAAGCCCAACTTTATTTTTTTTGGGAAAAAACTGTTCAGTGTTATGAGCAAAATAGCAATTTTTCTTTATTTTGGACCAGTAGGTGGCGCTACGCCGAAACCAGATGTACCCTCGGTCATGCTTGTAATGCATGTACCAGTTTGGTTTGAATACAAATAAAGCGTTGCGGAGATACACCCTTAGTCTGTTTTCGCAAGCGCTATTTTAAAATTAATTTGCGTGGTATTCGAGAACAACTTGCAGCGTTTTTATGAATTCCAAAACTTTTTGTCGCCGGTTTGGAGATGATCTGGTTCAATTTTGGTGAGAATGGGAAACAACGGCCTAGGAGGAGTTCAAAAAAAAGTAGCTTTTTGGAAATTACAAATGGGGAAAATTGTGTGAGGGAAAAATGACGTCATGGGGTGAAATGAATCGGATGAGAAAAGGAAAAAGGGACAAAGGTTTTGGGTTTTCTGCCTTTTGGTTCAAAAGTTATAAGCATAAACATGAGTAAATTTTGGACGGGGGGGTGGCGCTAGGGGATTGATTGGAGACCCCAAAAATTTGCTCTGGGGGACTTTTCGACTGTCCTCTTTTCAGTGTCCCAAAATTTTCATAACTTTCCCGAAAAACGGTTCTAGGGCTCCATAGACCCCGTCGGAGAAAAATAATAAAGAACGGGAACAGTACAAAGGTCCCACGCACCTTCGGTGTTTGGGCCCCCTTTAAAAATTTAGCTAAAAGCAGCCATTACCGGGGGCCCCAAAGCGAAAGGGGGAAAAAAGATGCCTATGGGTGGGAGTGGCAGACCAACTGCAGCAATGGCAATTAAAGCTTTTTAGAAATTTGGATAAATGGCTAAAAAATATTATACAGAAACTTTTAAATATTTTAATGGTTTATCACTTTCGCAAATAGGTGGGACTTACGTAATCGATGTGATGTGGTCAGGTGAGGTGAAAATGACAATACAAAGTTTGGTGTAAAAATGTCAGGCATTGCGGTGGACTAAATAGCCCTTTTTGGCATTTCCCCTCAATTTTGCTGCGCTCACAAAAACGGTTTTTTTTCGAAAAAAACCCAATCTTTTAGTCGGAAAGGGTTCTGAGATGTACGATTGTTTTTGGTAAAAAATCGGACAAAACGGTCTGGGGAGTTAAAAAAAAGTATTTTTTTGACTGAAAATAAAGTGGCGGACAGGAAGTTCGGTAAAAATAGGGCAAAATTTGGTATCTTGTTTCAGCATGCCCCAAAGGAATTTTTAAGACCGGGGGGTTTTTTCCAACGGCAGATTATTAAAAAAGTTATTCTTTTTTTTGGAAAATTTTGTTAAAAACTTTTGACCCTAGGTGGCGCTTTTTCGAAACTTTCAGGCTCCTTCGGGCATCGTACTGTGACCTCCCGAGTTTGTAAAATTCGTTCAGCTTTCAAAAAATACAGAATTTTAGCAAAAATTCAAAATGGCCGTATTAAAGGGCCGTTTGGGGGAAATTGGATACAGCGACTCAGCACGATCCCCTGAATCTAACGAGCCATTTTATGTTTTGGAAAAAACTTTTTCAGGAGTTTTGAGCAAAAAAACCCATTTTTCATATTCCGAAGTGGGGCGCTGCCCGAAGCTGCTTTTCCCCCAGGTCATGCTTGTGATACAGTAAAATTTTGGTTTGAATAGTTTTAAAGCGTTGCGGAGATACAGCCTTAATTTTTGTTTTGCAAGGACGTAAAATTAGTTTGCCGTTTATCAAAACGATTTGAAAAATAAAATTTGAATTCCATAACTTTTTGTCCCCCTGCAAGATGTTTTTGGTGAAATTTTTGGTGAAAATCGGGGTATGGGCTAGGGGGAGTTCAAAAAAGTAGGTTTTTGGGAAAAAATTCAAAATGGGGAAAAATTTGAGACGGAAAATGACGTAATAGGGAACGAATCGTCATAGCTCAGGAATCAGAGGAAAAAAGAATTTTGTTGTAGGCCTTGGGGTTAAAAAGTTATTGATAAATTGGTTTTTACTTTGGAAGGTGGGGGGCGTAGAGGGAAGAGTTGGGGGACACCAAATTGGTGTACAAATGTTGGGAGCCCCTTTTCAGAATGTAAAACCCAAAACAACTTTCCCGGGAAACCGGTTCTAGGGGTGCCTGCCCCCCGTGGAAGAAGAAGATAAAAATAATAAAAATATAAAAATTAGAACCGGAACGATAAAAATAGGTGCCCCGGGCCCTTCGGTGTTTGGGCCCTAAATTGCTGCAGGCAGCAAAAAACCGGGGCCCCAAGCGCAAAAAAGGAAAGAATGTCAACAGTGTCACCCCAACTGCGAAGGGCAATTTAAGACATTTAAAGTTTTAATTTAGGCAAAATGGCTTAAAAAATCACCTAATTAAAAAAAAATGTTTTTTAAATGGTTATCCTTTTGACCAATAGGTGGGTAGTTAAAAAAAGTTTTTGATGTGGTCAGGTCTGTGCAATGAAAAACCTTTTAAGACCGTGGCTTTAAAAATCGCAGATTTTTAAAAATTTTTTTGAATTATGTTTTTAACCTTTTCCCAAAAAAGGTGGGCCGTCTCGAAATTTTTTGGTACCTTCAGGGCTGGTGCTGTGGCACGCTGGTTTTGTAATGTTACACCAAGTTTCGTTAAGAATAGCATGTTTTTCTATTTAGCGCCCAAAAGGCTAAATTCCCCCCCCCAAAATTTTTTTTTTTGGGGGGGGGACCTCAAGGGAGCCCTTTTTTTTCATGTGTGTGTAAATTTTTTGGTGAAAAAATATTCATTTTATTTTGGGTTATATACATTTATGGGGAATAAACACAAAAAAAATGACTGCACGTGACTTTGATTGATTTTACAAACCCTTACTATAAATTTTTTGCATTTGGGCTTTAGGTATGCCTATCGCCCTATTTTTTAAAAATTTTGGCGGTGGTTTCGTCTCGATCGGAAAAGCGGTTTTTCAAAGTATCGGAAAATGTTTTTAAGGTAAATCACAAGCTACAAAACCGTAAAAAAAACCAAAGCATATTTGGTATCTGTGGACTCGGCAAGGATTCGGTTTCCCAAAAGAGTGATCCCGTGAAATATGTAAAAACCAACCGAGTTATCGCATTTGAAAAATAAATTTTTCCCACTGGGGTGGCGCTGTTTCGAACTTTCAGGCTCCTTCAGGGTTCGTACTGTGACCCATCCGGTTCGTAACAATTGTTCAGGGTTTAAAAAAAAACGCATTTTGCAAAATTTCAAAAGGCCGACAGCCAAAAGGGACGTTTGGGGAAAAATTGGATATTGTCGATCGGCATGAGCCTGAATCAAACAAGACCAACTTTATTATTTTGGACAAATTTTCATTTGTTATGAGCAAAAATAAAAATTTTTCGTATCTTGGACCAGTAGGTGGCGCGCGCCAAAAAGCGCATGTGCCCAGGTCATGCTTGTATGAATGTCCCAAATTTTGGGTTTTAAATTCGAAAAAAGGTTGCGGGATACACCCTTATGTCTGTTTTTGCCAGTTTTTTAAATTAAATTGGTGGTTTCGAGAAAAATTGCAGGTTTTTATGAATTCCAAAAACTTTTTGTAAACCGGTTTGGGGAGATGATCGGGTTCAATTTTGGTGAGAATTGGGAACAACGGCCGGAGGGTTCGAAAAAGTGTTTTTTCGGTTAAATTAAAAAGGCGGAAAAATTTGTCTTTTGGGAAAAAGAGTCTTTGGGTGCAATCGAATCGGGAGCCAAGGTAAGAGGAAAAAGGATTTGTGATTTAGCATTATGGTTCAAAAGTTAAAGCATAAACATGAGAAAAATTTTTTTGGACAGTTGGGGCGCTAGAGGGTTTGAGTTGGAGACCCCAAATTTTTTCTGGTGATTTTTCGGGGACTGCCCTCTATCAGTGTCCAAATTTCATAACTTTCCCGCAAACGGTTCTGGGGGTGCCTAGAACCCGTCGGAAGAAAAATAATAATAAAAAAAGGGGAAAAAAGTAAATAGGTCCCTCGCCCCTTCGGTGCTTGGCCCCAAATAAAAAGGGAAAACGATACAATAGGTGCCCCCGCCCTTCGGGGTTTGGGCCCCTAAATATAGCTGAAGCGCCTTCCCGGGGCCCAAGGCAAAAGGGGGCAACAGTTTGCCATCATGGGTAGGAGTGGGGGCAACTGCGCAATGAGCAATTAAAGATTTTTTAAGGAATTTTGGGATAAATGGCAAAAAATCATTTTTAAGTAACTTTTAAGATATTTAAGGTTTATCACTTTCGAAAAAAGGGGGTGGCCACTTACGAAATTGAGTATTGGTCGGTGAGGTGACAAGACCATGCAAGTTTGGTGTTCAAATGTCAAGGGCTTTGCAGAGATAAAGATGTTTTGTCCTTTTGGGGCATCTACCCCAATTTTGCTGCTGGCTAAAAAAAAACGGTTTTGTTATTGAAAAAAAACCCAAAACTTTAGTCGGCACAGTCGGGAGTGATACGTTCGTTTTTGGTGAAATCGGACAAACGGTCTGGAGGAGTTCGAAAAGTAGGTTTTGACTGAAAATCAAGATGGCGGACGGAAAATTGGGCCAAAATTGGGAAAAAATTGGTTCTTGTTCTCGCTTGCCCCAAAGGGAATCTATTAAGCCCAGTGGCATTTCAAAGGGAGATTTATTCAAAAGTTTTTAGCCTTTTTGGAAATTTTGTTATAATTTTTGACCACAAGGTGGCGTTTTTTCGAAACTTCTCAGGCCCCCTTCAGGGCATCGTATGATGACCCATACTGATTTTCGTAAAAATTTCGTTATGGTTAGAAAATACAGCATTTTAGCACTAATTCAAAATGGCGACAGCAAAAGGGGCCCCGTAGGGGGAAAATTGGGTTTTATCAATCAACTCAATGACGCCGTGAATTAAACGAGACCCATTTATGTTTTTTGGGACAAATTTTTAGGGTTTGAGCAAAATAGCCAATTTTTCATATCTCCCGGGCCAGTGGGGGGCGCTGCGCCGAAACGCTGAGGGAGCCCCAGGTCATCTTGTGTGACTTTTTACCCAAATTTGGGTTTAATACGATAAAACGTTTCGGTTAAGCCCTAAGTTTGTTTTTTTTAAGCGTACGAAATTATTTTGCACGTTATTTAAAACTTTTTAAAGGGAAACAATTGAATTCCCCTAAATTTTTGTCCCCCTGTCTGAAAATGATCTGTGCAATTTTGGTGAAAATCGGAGCATCGCCTGGAGGAGTTCGAAAAAGTAGGTTTTTGAAAAACAAAATGGGGGAAAAATTTGCATGACGGAAATGCGTCATGGGTGCATGAATCGCTGAGCTCGGAAATCAGAGGAAAAAAGAATTTTTTTTTATAGGCCTTACGGTTCAAAAGTTATTTGCATAAATGTGAGTGAAACTTTGGAAGGTGGGGGCGCTAGGGGAATAAGTTAGAGAACCAAAATTGGGGTAATTAATGATGGTGTCCCTTCAGAATGTCAAACCAAAAAAATTTCCCGGACAGGTTCTATGGGCTCTAGACCCCCGTCGGAAGAAGAATAATAATAATAAAAATAGCTGCAAGCAGCAATAAGGGGCCAAACGAAAGAAGACGACAAGACATGCCCAAAAATGTGTAGACCAACTGCAGCAAAGGGGCAATTTTAAGACTTTTTTAAAATTAATTTAGGCAAAATGGCTTAAAAACCCTAATTAATAAAAAAGTGATTTTTGGATTTTCACTTTTGCCAATAGGGGGAGAGTTACAAAAAAAAATGTGTGTGGTAGGTTGGGCAATGGGCAAACTTAAGCCCCAGTGGCATTTTAAAAAACGCAGTTTCTTCAAAAGTTTTTTAGAAATTATGTTATAACTTTTGACCAAAAAAGGGGGCGCTGTCTCGAAAAATGTTTGTTCCTTCGGGATGGTGTGATGGCACATGGAGTTTTGTAATGTTGCACCAAGCATTCGTTTAAAAATGCAGTTACGTTTATTATAGGCCCCAATAGGCTCAATCCACCCTTTTTTTTTTTTGGACCTCATAGTGGCCCCTCAAGTGGTGTAAAATTTTTGGGGAAAATTTCTCATTTAGTTTTTGGGGTTATATACATTTATGTGTATAAAACATAAAAAATGACTGACACGTGACTTTGATTGGATTTTTCTACCCTTACTATCAATATTTTGCTTTTTGGGGTTTTTCGTAAGCCTATCGACCTTGTTTCCAAACTTTGACGGTGGGGTTCGTCTCGATCGGACAAGCGGGGTTTCGAGATTTTGCCAAATGTTTTTTTCGCGCTAAATCGCAAAGTCACAACCGTAAAACGAAACCCGCATGTTTTGGGATCGTTGGATCGGCAAAGATTCAGGGAAATAAAAAGAGACTTCGTGAAAATAAGTAAAAACCCCCCAAAAATTTTAAGATTTGAAAAAAAATTCCCACGGGGGCGCTGGGTTTCGAAAAATTTTCAGGCTCTTTCGGGGTCGTACGATGACCCCTACGGTTTGTAAAAATTTTTAGCGTTCAGAAAAAAACAGCATTTTGCACATAATTTAAAAGGCCCCACGACAAAAAGGCGATATGGAAAAAATTGGATATCAGCGATCGGATGAGCCCTGAATCTAACGGACCCAATTTTTTTTTTTTGGGACAAAATGTTCAGTAGTTATGAGCAAAAAATAGCAATTTTTCGTATCTCTGGACGTAGGTGGCGCTGCGCCAAAACGCGATGTAGCTTCAGGTCTGTTGTTGACTGTACCCCAAATTTGGTTTGAAAACGTAAAGCGTTGCGGGGATAAGCCTTTGGGGTTGTTTTCGCAAGCGCTACTTAAAAATTTAATTTTCGTGGTATTCGAGAACAACTTGCAGGTTTTTATGATTCCATAACTTTTTGTCAGCACGGTTGGGGATGATTGGTTCAATTTGGTGAGAATCGAACAACGGCCTAGGAGGAGTTCGAAAAAGTAGCTTTTTCGGAAATTACAAAATGGGGACAAATTGTCGTGACGGAAAAATTTACGTCTGGGGGCAAACGAATCGGGTGAGCAGGGAATAAGAGGACAAAGGATTTGTGATTTAGCCATTATGGTTAAAAAATTATAAAATTAAAAAAAAGAGTAAATCTTTGGAAAGTTGGTGGGCTAGAGGGGTTTAGTTGGGGACTCCCAAAAATTTTATTTGGTGACTTTTCAGGACTTGTCCCTTCAGTGTCCAAATTTCTAATTTCCGCAAACGGTTTATGGGTGCCATGACGCCCCCCTCGGAAAAAGAAACAAATAAAATAATAAATATGCTGAGCAGCAAAACGGGGCCCCGCCCCGCAAGGCACCGCAAGAGACCAATGCTTTGCTCAAATACAGCAAATACTGCAGGAAGCCAGCAATCAAAGTCAGCAAATTCAGCGCGCAGCAAGCTTTAAGCACCCCAAGGCGTGCGGGCCCAAAAAAACAAAAAATCGAAATTAAATGTTCTAATATCATCAAGCAATTAAATACAAAGTTGGGTTCGCCCGCACTTCAAGTAATCAAATCGAAATCGCGAGCGCAAGCATTTTGCACCAAGAGCAGTGCGGGCCCGAAGAAATTAAATGTACATGTAAATGTAAAATCAAGCCATCAAGTACGAAGTATGAGGGACAGCCCGACTTCAAGTACACAAATACAGCAAAATACGCAGAGCAGCAAACATTTTAAACACCAAGAGCAGTGCGGGCCTGAAAAAATTAATTTACATGTAAATGTACTCAAGCACATAAGACAGAAGTACTGCGGTACGCAGCATTTAAGCCAATAGCAGTGCAGAGCCCCCAAGAACAAAATAAAAACAAATTGAATTTCATGTAAATAAGACAGGGCACTTTAAACACCAACAGCAGTGCAGAGCCGGAAGGAATTGAAAACTTATACACAATTTTAAAGTCGTCCCTATGGGACTCGAACCCACGACCCGAATGGTTGGGATTTTAGAGCATGGGGTTTTCGATTTCGCCCTCAGATGCGTGAAGTTTTAAAGCAGTAGAGCGGGGTTTAGTGGAGAATGGTTCACAAAAAAGTTCCTGACTGTTAACCAGATTAGCATGCTAAGTGCTTAATGTAATGTGCTTATGAGTGGTACTTCCCAAACCCGGCAAAATAGATATCCCGGATTCGACATGAAGCAAGGAATCGTAGCACCAAATTTTTGATTTTGTGAAAAATGTTCCAAGTTTCAGCTCTGAACCAAAGTTGGGTTGGGGAAATTGTTAAATTTGCAAAATCTAACTTTTTTTTTTCGTATGCAAAAAATCGGGAACAGACTTCTGTGCGGTCTCCGTTCCGAACATCATTTGAGCACATGTTTGGAGAAAAATTTGGCAAATTTTGAAGGGGGGGTGCGAAAAAAAAAACAGTTTTACATTTGCTCCAATATGGCGCCCCGTCACATTGTTTAAAATAGTATGAGATATCGTTGAAATTTTGGCTAAGCCAAAAAAATATATTGACATAAAGAATAAAATTTCAAACAATGTTAGCAAAAATTTTTAAACGTTTTTACAAAAAACAATGATATCTCGGGAAAATAGGTGGCGCTGTGATCAAACTTTCTGGTACCTTCGGGAATGGGGTCGTCATTCCACCAAATTTTTGCTGATATGTCAAATGGTTTTTTAAATTTTTTTGCAATTTTTTGAACAATTCAAAAAAGGGGGACCAGGTTCATCCCATCTTGACAAAATTGTTATCCAGGATTTGACATGACACAGGAATCCCTAGATACACATTTTGTTTTTGACAAACTGTTCCCAAAATTATTGGCCAAAATAGCACTTTTGTCTATTTATGCCTTTTGGTGGCGTATTTCCCTTTGCATGGAACCCCAGAAATGCTTCCATGAAGTGTACCAATTTCGTTTCGTTGATCAAAACTTTGGCGAGATACAGCCTCTTACCAATGTTGGGGGCTCTTAAATTTGCAACACCATAACTTTTTTTTTTTTCCCCTAAAAAAAAAAAAATGGGGGAAAAGTACTTTTATGCGGCTCAGTCCCAAGATCATTTGAGTGATGTTTGGGAAAAATTTGACAAAATTTGAAGGAGGGTAGCGAAAAAAATGAATAATGACATTTCAAATTGGCCAAATACTGTAAAAAGGGCGGGGGGGCTTAATATAAGGTATTGGTTGTGTCGCTGGGTTGAATCAGGTGTACTAAGTTTTTGTCTCTAGATCAAAGGGTTTAAAAATTTTAAACCATTCAAAGTTGAATTTTGAAATGGTGGTGGCGTATAGAGTTGGTTTAGAGACTCAAAAATTGTACAATTAATATTTTTTACCATCCTACAAGTGTGCCAAATTTAAACTTTTCCTATATACGGGTTTTATGGGTGCCATGACTTCCATTGGCGGGAGAAAAGAAAAATTTTTTTCGACAATAACAATTTTAAAATTTGCTGCAAGCAGCAATCGGGGCAAGCCCCGCAAAGGGCCCCAAGCGCCAGTACTTTAGTACAAATACAGCAAGTACTGCAGGTACAGCCAGCACATCAAGACGCAAAAACGCAGTGCAGCAAGCATTTTGCACCAAAAGGGAGTGCGGGCCTAAAGACAAAAAATCAGAAAAATTAATGTCATGTAAATTACATAAGCACATCAAGTACAGCAAAATCTGCAGGTACAGCCAGCACATCAAGTAATCAAGTACAGCAGTCCCGCAGAGCAGCAAAATTTTTCCCCCAAAAGCAGTGCGGAGCCCCAAAAAATTTTAATTTTAATGTAAATGTACATCAAGCACATAGTACGCAAGTATGCAGGTCAGCAGCATTTAAGACCAAAAAGGTGCAGAGCCGCAAAATCAAAAAACAGCACAAATTGAATTACATTAATGAAGCACAGCGGCATTTAAAAACCCCAAAAGCAGTGCAGAGCCAGAGGAATTGAAAATTTTATAACAATTTTTAATTCCCTAAGGGAAACCCCAGACCAGAATGGTTCGGGATTTGGATGCATGGTTTAGCGATTGCACCATCAGGGCGGAAATTTTAAAGCAGCGAGGGATGGTTCAGTGTGAGAAAAGAGAAAACCCGATTAGCAGCTAAACAATTAAAGTATTTTGCTTATGATGGGGCTCCAATCCTGGCAAAATAGTATCCTCGGATTCGTCATGGCGCAAAGAAAGATAGACACCAATTTTAGATTTTGTGGCAAATGTTTTCAAATTACAGCTCTGAACAATTTTGGGTCGCCTTGTTAAGTTTTCGACTATAATCTTTTTTTCCCATATAACAAAAAAAAGGGGAAAAGTACTTTGCGGCTCAGTCCCAAAATCATTTGAGCCCAATGTTTTTGGAGAAAATTTTGGCAAATTTTTTAAGGAGGAGTGCGAAAAAAATGTTTTTCATTTCTCCCAAAATGGCGGCCGGTCACATTGTTGAAAAAAAGCATATGAGAGATCGTTTAAATCGGGATAAGCAAGGAATATTTTGAATAAGGAAATCAAATTTTAAGCGTTAGCAAAAGTTATAGCGTTTTTTCAAAAAACTGCTATCTCTGACAATAGGGGGCGCTGTGATCAAAATTTTTCAGGTCCTCCCGGGCCTGTAATGGTGATTTCCAACAATTTGGTGAAGATTTTTCAAAAAAATTTAAAAAATATGCAATTTATGCAAAAACAAAATGGCGGACTTTTGGTACTCCCCTATGGGAAAACCGAATCCACAGTGCGTCATGATGCAAGGAATCCGGATACCACATTTATATTTTCTGAAAAAAGTTCAAAAATTATTGGCCAAAATTGTTTTTTTTCTATTAATGACCCCTAGGTGGCGCTTTTTTCCCAACTTTGGCATGGAACCTCAGAAAAGGCTTCCGATAAAGTGTACCAATTTTCATTTCGATTGATCAACTTTGGCGGAACAGCTCTTTGCATTTTTTGGGGGACCTTGTTAAGTTTGTGGGAATTTTAACTTTTTTTTTCCAGTATAACAAAAAAATCGGGAACAGTACTTTTAGCGGCTCGTCTGAAGTCATTTGAGCACTGTTTGGAGAAAATTTGGGCAAAATTTGAAGGAGGGTAGCGAATAACTGAATACGTAAATTCAAAAAAGGCCACTATGTAATGGGCGGGGTCTTAATGTAAGGGATTTTGGGTTTTGATCAGCATGATGAGTGGATCGGTGTACTAAGTTTTTTGTCTTAGATCAAAGGGTTCAAAAGTTTTAAAACCCTTCAATGTTGAATTTTTGAACTGGTGGTGGCGTATGAGTTGGGCCTGGGGTCAAAAATTGGTTCAATTATATTCTTTCCATCCTACAAGGTTGCCCCAAAATTTTATCATTTTCTACTTTTGGTTTTTAGGGCTGCATAGCTTCCATTTGGGAATAATAATAATAATAAATTAGTGCAAGAGCAATAACCGGGGCCCGCGCAAAGAAGACGACAAGACAGTCAACAAGTGTCGCCCAAATGCAGCAAAGGGGCAAAATTTTAAAACATTTAAAGATTAAATTTTGTCAAAATGGCTTTTTAAAACAAACTAATTAAAAAAAAATGTGATTTTAAAGGATTATCACTTTTGACCAATAGGTGGCGTAGTTTTCAAAAACGATGTGATGTGGTCAGAGTCTGGGCAATGACAACCCTTAAAACCAGTGGCATTAAAATCGCAGATTTATTCAAAGTTTTTAGAAATTTTTGTTATAAATTTTGACCCCAAAGGTGGGCCCGTCTCGAAAAGTTTTGAGTACCTTGGGCTGGTGCTGTGGCCAAAGCGAGTTTTGTAATTTACCCAATACATTGTTAAAAATAGCATGTTGTTTATTTTTAGCGCCCCAAAAAGGGGTCAAACCCCCCATTTTTTTTTTTGTGCCTCAAAAATGGCCCCTTCTTGGGGTTTTAAAAAAATTTGGGGAAAATATTCATTTTTTTTTTTTGGAGTATTACATTTTGTGAAAAAACAATAAAAAAATGTGGACACGGACTTTGATTGGATTTTATACCCTTATTCAATATTTTTTGCTTTGGGCTTTGCGTATGCCCACGACCTTGTTTCCAAAATTTTTTGGCGGTGGTTTTGTCTGATCGGACAAACGGTTTCGAAAGATACGGCAATGTTTTTTTTTGCGCCAAATCACAAGCTACACAAACCCTAAAAAAAACCCAAGCATTTTGGTATCGTGGAATCGGCAAGGGTTCGGATCCCAACGAGATGCTCCCGGGAAAATACGTCAAAAAACAACCAGAGTTTCAGCTTTTTAAAAATCATTTTTTTCCATAGGTGGGGCTGTTTCGAAATTCTCAGGTTTTTCAGGGATGTATGATGCCTACCCGGGTTTTGTAACAAAATTTGTTCATGCGTTCATAAAAATACAGCTTTTTTGCAATTATTCAAAATGGCCGAAGCCAAAAAAGGCCCATCTGGGAAAAAATTGGGTATCTGTCGCTCGGCTGGCCCTGAATCTAAAAAAACCCAAATTTATTATTTTTGGCAAATGTTCAGTAGTTATGAGAAAAAAAGCAATTTTTTTGTATCTCTGGACCCGTAGGTGGCGCTGCACCCAAAAGCGCATGTAGCCCCGGTATGCTTGTAATGACATGTACCAAATTTTGGTTTTAAACGTAAGCGTTGGGTGTCAGCCTTATGTTTGTTTTTGCAAGCGGGGACTTAAAATTTTTTTTGCGTGGTTTCGAGAACAATTTTCAGCGTTTTTTTGAATTTCCCTAACTTTTTGTCAGCACGGTTGGAGATGATTGGGGTTTAATTTTTGGGGAGAATCGGAAACAAAGGCCTGGAGGGTTCGAAAAATAGTTTTTCGGGTAATTACAAAAGGCGGCAAAATTTTCGTGCGGAAAATACGTCATGGGTGCAATCGAATGGGATGGCCAAGGAATAAGAGGACAAAGGATTTGTGATTCTAGCCATTATGGTTCAAAAGTTATAAGCATAAACATGAGTAAATCTTTGGACAGTTGGTGGCGCTAGAGGGATTGAGTTTGAGACTCCAAATTTGCTCTGGTGACTTTTCAGACTGTCCTCTATCAGTGTACAAATTCATAATTTTCCGCAACGGTTCTATGGGTGCATAGAGCCAGGGGAAGAAGAAGAATAATAGAACCGAAGTACAATAGGTGCCACCGCACCTTCGGTGCTTGGCCCCTAAAAAGAACCGGAACAGATACAATAGGTGCCTCCGCACCTTCGGTGCTTGGCCCCTAATAAGAACGGGACAATACAATAGGTGCCACCGCCACCTTCGGTGCTTGGCCCTAAATATAGCTGCAAGCAGCAATAACCGGGGCCAAGCGCAAGAAGCGGCAACAGATGCCATCAGGGGTGGGAGTGGCAGAACAACTGCAGCAAGCAGCAATTAAAGACATTTTAAGAGAACTTTGGATAAATGGCTAAAAAATCATATAACAGCAACTTTTAAGATATTTAATGGTTTATCACTTTCGACAATAGGTGGCGCAGTTACAAAACTGATGTGATGTGGTCAGAGTGAAGTGACAATGACACATATAAAGTTTGGTGTCAATATGTCAAGGCATTGCAGAGATAAAGCCTGAATAGTGCTTTTAGCATAATGCCTCAACTTTGCTGCTCGCGCTATACAAACGGTTTCATCTATCGACACGAAATCTTATAACTTTTTAGTCGGCACGGTCTGTAGAGATGATACGATTCGATTTTGGTGAAAATCGGACAAACGGTCTAGGAGGAGTTCGAAAAAGTAGGTTTTGACTGAAAATCAAGATGGCGGACAGGAAGTCGGCCAAATAAGGAAAACCTGGTTATCTATGTTCTCAGATTGACCCAGGAATCTATTAAGATAGTGGCATTTCAACAGGCAGATTTATTCAAAAGTTATTAGCCTTTTTGGATATTTTGTTATAACTTTGACCACAAGGTGGCGCTGTTTCAAAATACTTTTAGTACCTTCAGGGGATTGGTGTTTGGCACATTCTGAGTTTCTTAATATTACATCAATGCATTTGTTTAGTTAGCATTTTATTTCACAAAACTGTATTGACTCAATGGGAATTTATGTTTTGTTCTATTATAGCGCACCAAGAGCTCAATCCCACCATTTTTTTTATGTGACCTCAAAGTGAGCCCATACATGTGTGTGTGTAAATTTGGTGAAAATTCTCATTTAGTTTTGGAGTTAATATACATTTATGTGAATAAAACCACATAAAAAATGACTGACACTTGACTTTGATTGGATTTTCCTCCCTACTTAAAAATTTTATTTGG
>JAZAVI010002282.1:0-21850 GCA_036326025.1 Chrosomus eos | reverse complement strand
TGATTAAAAAAGAAAAAAAAAAAGAAACATCAAAGGGTTTTTAGTCTATGTTTACGAAAAAAATTTTTTGTAATTCAGATGAAATAATTTTAAGGAAAAAAAATATATTGATCTGAAATATAGCAAGTTTTTGTAAAATAAATTCAAGCAATACCCTTTTTTAATTTTTAAAATTAAAAAAAAAAAGCCTCGGCTGCACGGGCCTTCAAACAGGCGCGTCCAACGCGAGGAGTGGAGCAAAACCAAAGCGAATGTTTTTTAGTTAAATTTACTTTCATACGGGTTTCAAGGGGGTTTTAGTTAGCAAATTTAAGCCTTTTTTAAACCTTTTTATGACCAATTGTTTTTAAATTTAGACCTACCGAATTACAAAAAATAATTTCCCTTTTAAAAAAAGCTTTTTTTTTTTGACTTTCATTAAAAAAATTAGTTTCATTTTTAAAAGGTTTCCCTTTTTTTAAGATAAAAAAACTAAAGGGCCCCCTTTTCCTATTACAATAACAAAAAAACATTTAAAAATTATACGAAATATTCGAAAAATTTCGAAAATTATGCCCCTAAAATGTCAATCTTTTTTTCTTTCAATTTAAAAAGGCAGTTTTTTTTTTTCCCAAACTGAAGTTGTAGAACCAGAGCGTTAATTGTTTTTAAATATTTTTTACTGTCAGAACATACATGACAAAACTTCCCAAACGGGAACTTTCACAAATCGAGGTAGAAATTCAACATTTGTAATTTTTCCTTAACAAAAAAAAAATTTTTTATTTCAAAACTAATTTCTTATTTTTCTGAAGTGTAAGGGGGGATATTTTTTTGTTTAAAAGGGTTTGTTTTCCCCTGACGTGATGGCAGTTCTTTTGAAATGTAAAAAACGTGGGTTTTAAAGCCTAAATACAAAAATACTGAAATTTATTTTCCATTTTTTTTAAAAACTTTTTACAAAAAAAAATAAAAAAATTCAATATGTATACCCACTTTCATGGGGGCTTTTAAATATTACTGGCAAATTACAGTTAAACCTGGAAATGAGGGAAATTTTGTAAGGGAAAAAATCTTTTGACTGTTATTTGCGCACAGTGTTTCTTGTTCCCCGCTGTTTCATTGCCTTTAAAAACGGTTTTAAAATACTGAAATTTGTGTTTTTCGCTGAATTCAAGTGCTTCTCACGGTTCTCGTTTCGGCTGCAGATAAACCAAAACAGTAAAGAACGGGGTCTCTGAGCCCCCCGCCCCGTTACCCGACTTTGAGCCGAGCGGAAAAAAGTCCTGACCCCCCGGGGGTTAAAGGGGGGGGGGGAGTTGTCCGCTATATTTATTATTTTTTACAAAAAAAATTTTTGGGTTAGTGAGAAAAATTTTAAGGAAAAACAAATATTTGTCTGAAATATACAATTTTTTTTGAAAAATAAATTCAAGCAATTCCCTTTTTTTTATTTTAAAATTAAACAAAAAAAGCTCAGGGCTGCACAAAGGGCCCTTAAAAACGTGCGCGCCCAAAACCAGGAGTGACAAACAGAGGAACGTTTTTTAGTTAATTTCTATTTTTCATACGGGTTTTTCTCGGGGTTTTAGTCAGTCAAATTTAAGACCTTTTAAGACCTTTTTATGCCAATATGTTTTTTAAATTTATGACTACTCGAATACAAAAAAAAACTTCTTTTCAAAAGTTTTTTTTTTTAAATTGCTCATTAAAAGTAATTAGTTTTTTTTTTTTAAGGTTCCATTTTCTTAAGAGTAACAAATGAAGGCTCCCTTTTCCTAAGTTTTCAAAACACAGGAAAAAAAAACAAAAGAGGGCAGTATAGCCCTATTTTGATGGTTAAATTTACCCGAAGAGTTTCAAAAAAGAAGGGAAAGTTTGAGCGTTGCCACGGCAACAGTTTAAAAAGATTAAAAAAAAACATTCACGGTCTTCATCTGCCGTGTTTTACTTTTACAGATAAAGTTTGAAGAAAATCGGGTAAAAATAGAGGGTGATTTAAAAGCATTTTGAAAGGAAAACCTTTCCTGCTCAGTTGGTGGCGCTATACTTTGCTCACAATTGTCAATCCATTGATCGGACTTTACAGCGAACACACTTTTGAATTTTCATCAAAAACGTTAATGTATGCTAAAGTTATGCCATTTCCCTGTTTCACGTTTCTGCCATAATTTTGTTTCCTCGCCACGGCCAAACCGTTCGAGTTAAAAAACCCCCCTCGCAAATTTTCATCCTCAATGTCTTACTTCCGCTGACCGGTTTCGTCCCGGTGTTTGAAATTCTTAAGGGGGAACTTTAAATTCCATTGCTGGTTTTCCCAAAAACCCCTAAATAGCCGACTTCCTTTGGGCTGGGGTAAAAAGAAAAGAGTGCGAAGTATATATAAAACGAGGGAATTTTCATGTGTCCCGATTTTCTATTTTCTGCAAGTGTGTTTGATTTAGGACTGTTTTCGGACCCCGTTGGGGGCGCTGTCAGCCCCCTGCCCCCCCCGGGGTACCATCTTCAGCCCGGCCCTGTGGCCGGGGGGTTCTGACCCGTGGAAAATTTTTCAAGATTTTTTGAGCATTTTAAAGGCCCTCCAAAAGTGTCCAAAAGGTGTAAAAAAAAAAAATAAAAATAAAAAAATAAAATAATAAATAACCCTTGGGAAAAAAACAATAGGCCTTCCCCCTTTTGGGTTGGCCCAAAAATATGCTGCGAGCAGCGTTACGGGCCCAAGCCGGTGGCACCGCAACCTGGTGCACCGGGGTGGGGGTACCGCCGGCTTTCCCCTTTATCGCTCTGCACTTTTATTATAATATAAAGCCGGGGGGCATCCCCACCCGGGGCCTTTGGGTTATTGTGCACGACGTGACACAAAAATTGCTCGATTGCCGAAGGGCTTGGTGTCCCGCTTCCACTGATGTGTTGTAGAAAAGTGTGTTTGGTTGGTCTGGATTTTCGGGATTTTTTTATTTTATCAGAAATAAGTTTTTTTAAAATTAGTGAGAATAAAGTTATTGTTGTTTAAAAATAAGGAAAACAAATATATTGATCTGAAATAACACTTCATTTTACATTTATTTGGGTTAAAATTACCAAACATAAAATTTTTAATTTTAATTTAAAGCAAACTATACATTAAAAATACAGGGTTTAGCACATTTTTTTTTTTTTAATAAATATATATATTACCAAAAAGACAATTTAAAAACTCTTGTCACGTAACAGACACAACTCTCTCTCTCTCTCTCACACCCACACACACACACACCCCCCCCAAACACACAAACCAACACACACACACACACACCACCCACACACACACACACACACCACACACAAACACGTTTCTCCAAAAAAAGTCAAATTGAAAAAAGAGAAAAAACAAAATTTCCCTTTGAAAAAAAATAACAAAAATTGAATAAATTTTTAATTTTTTAAAAAAAAGATAGTGCAAGGAAAATTAAGACTTAGGGAAAATATAATTTTAAAAAAAAGGGCTTGCAAAAAATGGCTAGAGAAAAAAATTTTAAAATTTGCCATTTTTGAAAAGAAAAAAAAACATTTTATTAATTTAAAATTTTAAAAGAAAAGAAAATTTTTATTAATAAATAAATTTAAAGTCATTACTACTATACTTTAAAAGAAATTAAAAAAAAAAAAAATCTAAAGAATAACACTACTATCTAAAGAATAGGCATAGTACAAAGATAAACCTAGTCGTAAAAAATAAGTACTATTACTTTAAGGAAATAGATCTGTATTAAAAAATAATACTAGTAGCAAAAAAAAAGAGACTAGTTTTAAAAATGTTTAAATGTTAAAAGGGCTTGCCATTTTACTCAGGCATAAAAAGCAAAAAAAGAATTTAAAATTTTGATGCTTTCCACGCAACGTTTAAAAGATACAAGTCCCTTACGGTCTTCATCTCAGTGTATTTACATTATCGATGAATTTTTGAAGCAAAACGGGTAAAAAAAGGGGGTGATTTCAAAGCCTTTGGGAATGACCACTTTGTGCCATTTGGGGGCGCTAAAATTTGACCCATTAGTCACTCCATGTGATCGCTTTCAGGAACCACTGGAATTTTATCAAGATAGTTTTTGTATCAGAGTTAAAACCATTTTCCTGTTTCCTTTTATTCGCCATAAATTCGTTCCCTTCCCCCGGGCCAAAGTTGGAAAATTTCAAAAATCCCGGGCTTTTTTATCCTCAATGTCTTGACTTATGTGACTGGTTTCGTGGCGTTTTTTGAATTCTCAGGTTTTAATTCAAATTTCCCGGGGCTTCGCTTTCAAAAAACAATAATCCCTTTCCCTTTGGGGGGAAAAAAAGTAAAAGTAAAAAGGGAATAGAACGTGAGTCTATATGTGTACAATTTTTCATATTATTACTGCAAGCGTTTTTGATTTATGGACCAATTTTTGGGACCCCGTTCCGGGGGCGCGTCGAGCCCCCGCCACCCCCCGGGTACCCCTTCACCCCGGCCCCTGAGGCCCGGGGTTTTGCCCCGTGTGCAAAGTTTCAAGGTTTTTGAGCCGTTAAAGGGCCCCCAAAGGGGTGGCTGAGAGTTCAAAAGTATCCAAAAAAAATATTAAAGTTTGAGCTTTCACGGCAACGCATCAAAGATATAAAAACTCCTTTTCACGGTCTACATCTGGGGTTTTTTCTACTTATTACATTAAAGTTTAAAGCAAATCGGGTAACCCTGTTTATTTGGGGCCCAAAGTTTTCGGACCCCCGTTCCGGGGGGCGCTGTGGGCCCCCCCTGCCCCCCCGGGTACCAGCTTAGCCGGCCCCTATGGCCGCTTTTTTGGCCCTGTGAAAAGTTTCAAGGTTTTTTGAGCTTTTTAAAGGGGCCCCAAAAGTGCGCTAAGAATCTCAAAAGACCCAAAAGAATTTTAAAAGTTTGTGCTTTGTCACGGCAACAGCTTTCTAAAAAATTTCAACAATATTTAAACGGGCTACATTTGCTTGTGTCTACTTATACACATCAAGTTTGAAGCAAATGGTAAAGTGTGTTGGATATATGGACCAAATTGTTGGCCCCGTTAAAGGGGGGGCGCTGTCGGCCCCCCTGCCACCCCCGGGGTACCAGCTTACCCGGGCCCCTGAGGGCCGCGGGTTTTGCCCTGTTGAAAAGTTTCAAGAGTTTTCGAGCCGTTAAGAACCCCAAAAAAGTGCCCGAAAGCATAAAAAAGCATGAAAAACAAAAAAAAAGGAATTTAATGTTTGATGCATTGCCATGGCAACAGGTTAAGATATCAATAACCTTTTTCACAGGTCTAATCGGGCATGTTTCATTTGCACTAAAGTTTAAAGAAAAAGGGGTAAAAATAAGAGGGGATTTAAAAGCATTTTGTAAGGGGACACATTCCCTGCTGCCGTTGGTGGCGCTATAACTTTGACTCCAATATCCATCCATGTGTGGGGGGCCTTCAACAACACATGTAAAGTTTCATCAAGTTAGTTAATTTGCGATTTAAAAAACACACTTCCTGTTTAAATTTTCCCCCTAATTTTTTTCCTCCCACGGCCCAAACGTTGAGATATCAAAAATCCCCTGGAAATTTTTCATCCTCTGTCTTGATTTCTGCACACCGAGTTTCGTGCCGTGTGTTTGAATTTTTTGGGGGGGTGTTTACTTTCCCATTGCATGCGTTTTCCAAACACCCTTAAAGCCGATTTCCCTTTTGGGGTGGGGTAAAAATTTAGAGTCAAGTATATATGAAACGATGAGATTACAGTGTACCGAGTTTCATATTATTACATGCAAGGTGTTTGATTTATGGACCATGTTTTGGGCCCCTTTCCCGGGGGGCGCTGTCGACCCCCCCTGCCACCCCCGGGGTACCATCTTACCCCCTGATGGCCGCGGGTTCTGACAAGGTGCAAGTTTCGGGGTTTTTTTTGACATTTTTAAGGGCCTCCAAAAGTTCCAAAAGGTAGAAAAAAAAAAAAATATAATAATAAAAATAATAAATAATATATAAATAAATATAGCTGCGAGCACGTGAAGGGCCAACCCGGGGGTACCCCCCCCCGGGTCCCCCAGGGTTTGGGTGCCCCCGGTTTGGGCCCGTAATCGCTGCTCGCAGCTATATTTATTTTTATATATTTATTATTTTTTTATTTTTTTTTTTTTTTTTACTCCCTTTTTTGGACACTTTTGGATTTATATATATTTATATATTTTTTAAAAGCCGGGTGGCATCGCCACCCTGGTCCTTTAGGGTTATTGTGCACGACGTGACAAAAAATATCTCTCGCTATCTGCCGAACGGCTCTGGTTTTCCCCTTCACATGATGATGTTGTAGAAATAGTGTGCTCGGGGTGGTCTGGATTTTTGGGGGATTTTTATTTTATACAGAAATAGTTTTTTTAAAATTCAGATGAGAAAAAAAGTTAGGTTGATTAAAATGAAGGAAAACAAAAAATTGATCGAAATTAGCCATTCATTTTACATTTTTTTTAGGTTCAATTCCCAAACATCAATCTTAATTTAATTTAAAGCAAAACAATACATTTGAAATACGGGTTGTAGCACTTTTTTTTTAATAAAAAAAAATATATATATAAAAAAAGACAAGGCTTAAAAACTTTGTCACTGTAACGACACAATCTCTCTCTCTCTCACACACACCACACAAACCACCACACACACCACCACACCACACACACACCACACACCACACACACACACACACACACACACACGTCAAGTACTTTTTAGATGCAATATTAATAAGCAAAAAATGGGATTTTCGCTCTAAAAATATAAATAAGCAAAAAAATTGAAAAAAGACTTTGAATATTCTAAACAGAATAAGCATTTCGTAATGAATAAGTATAGATTTAAAGGAATAATTCAAATATCTAAAAATAAGTATGAGCTGAAAATAGAGAATATTTTAAAATGATTAATGTTAAAACGGCTTGCCTATTGGCTCAGAGAGAGAAGAGAAAAAAGGGGACATTTTAGATAATCCCCTTTTAATGATACTAGTATTTTTTCAAAAAAATATTTTAATCTTTACATACTAACCTATTAAATAGATACCAGTTTTTTTCTTTTAGCTACTAATACTTCAAAAGAAATTTAAAGATAAGCATACACTAAAGAATAGGCATATAAAAGAATAAGCATTAGTCGCTTAAATAAGTACTTTTATTAAAGGGAATGATATATATCAAAAAAATAAGTACTATACATGAAAAAGAGATACTGGGTTAAAATGATTAAAATTTTAAAAAGGCTTCCCTATTGACAGAGCATCAAAAGCATAAAAACAAAAATAAAAGTTTATGCTTGCCCAGCAACGTTTCAAAATATAAAAAACCCTTCCAGGTTTTTCTTTCTCGTGTTTTTTACATTAACAGTAAGTTGAAGCAAAGGGGTAAAAAAAAGAGGGTTTTTAAAAGCCTTTGGGGAAGTGACACACTTCCTGCGCCTTTGGGTGGCGATACTTGACTACAATATCACACCCATTGATCTACCTTACAGCAAACACACTGTAAAAGTTTCATCAAGATCTTTAATGTATGCAGAATTAAAACACATTCCTGTTTCCATTATTCGCCATAAATTGTTTCCCGCCACGGCCAAACCGTTCGAGAAAAAAATCCCCTGGCATTTTTCATCCTCAATGTCTTGACTTATGCTGGACTGAGTTTCGTGGCGTTTGGTTTAAATTTCTTAGGAGTGTATATCGTTTTCCAGGGGCATACGCTTTAAACAAACCAAATAGCCGAATTCCCTGTTGGGGGGGGGTTAAAAAGTAAAAGTAAAAGGATATAAAAAACGATGAGATCTATATTTTTGTACCAAGTTTTCAATTATTACATGAAAAAAACTGTTTGATTTAGGACAAGTTTTCGGACCCCCGTTCCGGGGGCGCTGTCGGCCCCCCTGCCACGCCGGGGGTCCCCAGCTTCAGCCCGGCCCCGAGGCCGGGGGTTTTCTGCCCCGTGTGAAAAGTTTAAAGAGTTTTTGAGTGTTAAGGGGCCCCAAAAAATTGTGCTAAGAATCTAAAAAGTACCCAAAAAAGAATAAAAAGTTTGATGCGTTGTCACGGCAACAGCATCTAAAACATCAACAACCTTTCACAGGTCTACATCTGGCATGTGTCTACATTATACCATAAATTTAAAGCAAAATCGGGGTAAAGCCTGTTTGATTTATGGACCAAGTTTTGGGCCCCCGTTCCGGGGGCCTTGTCGAGCCCCCCCGCCCCCCCCCGGGTCCCCTTCAGCCCCCCCCCCTATGGCCGCGGTTTTGCCCCGTTTTTGCAAATTTTCAAGATTTTTTGACATGTTAAGGGCCCAAAAGTGCGCAAAGAATCTAAAAAAGTACCCAAAAAAGAATATTAAAGTTTGATGGTTGTCACGGAAAACGATAAAAGTTAAAATTTTTTTTTCCCAAGGTCTACATCGGCTTGGCTACATTATACACATCAATTTTTGAAGCATAGGTAAAGCGTTTTGGATTATGGACCAAATTGTCGGGACCCTTCAGGGGGCCTGTGAGCCCCCCTCCCCACGCCCGGGTACCACTTCAGCCGGGCCCTGATGGCCGGGGGTTTTTTGTCCTGTTGCAAAGTTTAAAGAGTTTTCGAGCACGTTAAGCCCCCCAAAAGTCCCCCAAAAAGCATAAAAAAGATGAAAAAGCTTAAAAAAAGGAATTTTTAATTTTTGATGCTTGCCTGGCAACGTGTCTAAGATATCAAAATCCTTTACGGTCACATCGGGCATTTTCTACTTATGCACATGAATTTTTGAAGCAAATGGGTAAAAAAAAGGGGGTAAATTTAAAAGCATTTTAAATGACACATTTCCCTCTCCCAGTTGGTGGCGCTATAACTTGCTCACAATTCACCCCATGTATGGGGCCTTACAACGAACACACTGCTGAAGTTTCATAAAATTTTTTAATTTGCAGTTTTATAACATTTCCTGTTTTGTTTCTCGCCATAATTTGTTCCTCGCCAGGGCCAAAACCGTTCGAATATCAAAAACCCCCCTCGCAAATTTCCTCCTAATTTCTTGACTTCAGCCTGACCGAGTTTGTGGTGTTTTTGAATTCCTTGGGAGGAGTGTTTCACTTTCCCTTTTGCATGCTTTTCCAAAAAACCCTAAATACCGTTCCTTTGGCTGGGTAAAAGTTAGAGTGCAAAGATATTGAAACGATGAATCTCATTTTTGTACCGAGTTTCTATTTTTACTGCAAGCGTGTTTGTTTTTATGGACCAGTTTTCGGCCCCCGTTCCGGGGGGCGCTGTCGGCCCCCCCTGCCCCCCCGGGGGTACCATCTTCGCCCCCTGATGGCCCGGGTTTCTGAATGTGTCAAATTTTCAGGAGTTTTTTGAGCAGGGTTAAGGCCCCCAAAAGTGTCCAAAAGGTAGTAAAAAAAATAATTGGGGAAATAAAATAAAAAAAATATAGCTGCGAGAAACGATTAGGGGCCCAAACCCGGGGGGCACCGAAACCCTGGTGCACCGGGGTGGCGGTACCGCGGCTTTGGGCCCCTTCATCGCGCCGAAAGTATATTTATTTATATATTAATATATTATTTAATTATAAAAGCCGGGGGCATGCCACCCGGTCCCTTTGGGTTATTGTGACGGTGACACAAAATATCTGCCGCTTCTGCCAACGGCCGGTAGTCCCGCTTCGCACTGATGTGTTTAAAATAGTGTGTTTTGGGTTGTTGGGGATTATTCGGGATTTTTTTTTTTATACAGAAAAAATTTTTATATTTAATGAGAATAAGTTAGTGTTATTAAAAATGAAGGAAAACAAATATTTGATTGAAATATAGCACATTCTTTTTTACATTTTTTTAGGTTAATTCCAAAAAAAAATCTTAAATTTTAAATTTAAAAGAAACAATACTTTTTGAAATACGGGTTGATGCCATTTTTTTTTTTTAAAAAATATTATCAAAAAAAAGAAAAGGCTTAAAAACTTTTGTACTGTAACAGACACAATCTCCCCTTCACACACACACACCAAAACACACACAACACCACACACACACACAACACACACACAAAAACACACACACACACACCACACACACACACACCACACACCACAACACACCACACACACCCACACAACACACACACCAACACACACACTCAATCACATTTTAGATGCAATATTGAAAAAACAGAAAAATGGATTTTTTGCTCTGAAATATAAATAAGCAACAAATTAATAAGCACTTTAAAATATTCAAAACGAAAAAACATTAGTCGCTAATGATAAGTACTGACTTAAGGAAAGAACTAATATCAAAAAAATAAGTACTTAGCATAAAAATAGAGACGTATGTAAAATTTAAATTTAAAACGGTTTTGCCATATTGGGTCAGAGAGAAGGGGAAGAAAATGACTTTTAGAAAATAGCACCTTTTAAATAGATTAGTATTTTTTAAATAAATACTATTTCTAAGTCATTACATACTAGTCCTTTTAAAAATAAAAACCATATTTATTCTTACTACTAATCGTATTAAAAAAGAAATCTAAAGAATAAGCCTATATCAAAGAATAGCACTATACTAAAGAAAACCTAGTCGAAAATAAATAAGTACATTCTTAGGAATGATACTATTGAAAAAAAAGAGACTAAGGGTTTTAAAAGATTAAATGTTAAAACGGCTTGCCATATTGACCCAAGAAAAAAACACCCCAAAAAAAATATTAAAGTTTGAGGGGATTGCCACACAACAGCTTAAAGATATCAAGAATCCATTCCAGGTCTTCATCGCTGTATTTACTTTTTAAAGAGAAGTTTAAAGCAAATGGGAAAAAAAAAGGGGTTGATTTCAAAGCATTTAAAAGTGACACCTTCCTGTGCCAGTTGGTGGCGCTATAACTTTACCCCAAATAGTCACATCCTTGATCGGGCTTTACAACGAACCCCACTGCTGAAGTTTCATCAAAATTATTTAAATGTATGCCGTAGTTTGAACATTTTTTCATTTTTCTCGCCAAATTTTCGTTCCTCGCCACGGAAAACCCGTTCGAGATACAAAAATCCCCCCGCAAAACTTTCATCCCATGTCTGTTCCCCTTTTCCGAGTTTGGGCCCGTGTTTTGAATTCTCTAGGGGGATGTTTACATTCCTTTGCATGCTTTTTCCAAAAACCCTTAAATAGCGATTTCCCTGGGGGCTGGGGAAAAAAGTTAGAGTGCGAATTATAAAAAACGGAGATCTAATGGTACCGAGTTTCATTTTTTACATGAAAGGGTGTTTGATTTATGGCCATTTTCAAAACCCCGTTCCAGGGGGGCTGTCGGCCCCCCTGCCACCCCCGGGGGTACCATCTTAGGGCCCTTGGCCGGGGGGTTCTAAATTGTCAAAGTTTCAGGATTTTTTGAGCATTTTTGGCCTCCAAAAGTGTCCAAAAGGTGTAAAAAATAATTAGAAAAAGAAGAAGAAAAAGAATAATAAATAACCCTTAGGAAAAAATAGGGCCTTCCCCTTAGGGTTTGGGCCCTTTTAAATAATAGCTCGGAAGCGATTACGGGCCCAAGCCGGGGTCCCGCCTTGTCACGACGTGACAAAAAATATTGCCGCTTTGCCAAAGGCTCTGGTAGTCCGCTTCAGCACTGATGATGTTGTAAAAATAGTGTGCTCTTTTGGTTGGATTATTCGGGATTTTTTATTTTATCAGAAATAATTTTTTAAAAATTCAGAGAGAATAAATTTTATGTTGATTAAAAATGAAGGAAAAAAAAAATAATTGTCTGAAATATGACATTCATTTACATTTTTAGGTTATTACCAAAAATAAATCTTAATTTAAATTTAAAGCAAACTATACTTTTGAAAATACATGGGTTTATGCACATTTTTTTTTTTTTTAAAAAAATATATTATCCAAAAGAAAAGGCTTAAAAACTTTTTGCACGTAACAGCAAAATCTCTCTCTCACACCCCCACCCACCCACCCCCACACACCCACACACCCACACCACACACACCACACACACCCACACACACACACAACACACAAAACACACACACACCCCAAAAACAAAAACACACACACACACACACCACACACACACCCACACACACACAGTCAAGTCACTTTTAGATGCAATTTTGAATAACAAAAAAAATGTTTTTCGCTCTAAAAAAATTTAAAAAGCATACAAATTGAATAACCACTTTGAATATTCAAAACAAATAAGCTTTAGTCGCTAATGAAAAAGTACTAGTACTTAAGGGAAAAATACAAATATCAAAAAAATAAGTACTATAGCAGAAAAAAGAGATATATTTTAAAATGATTAAATGTTAAAAGGTTTCCCATTTTGGCTAAAGGGAGAGAGAGAAAAGACATTTTAATATACCCCTTTTTAATAATACTAGTATTTATTCAATAAATACTATTTTCTAAGTCTTACTACTAGTACCTAAAAAATAGATACCAGATTATTCATTAGCTATTTAATACTTTTTAAAAAAGAATATCTAAGAATAACCTACTATCTAAAGAATGGGCACTAGTACAAAAAGAATAAGCATTAGCCAATGATAAGTACTTTTATTAATGGAATAAAAAGTATCAAAAAAATAAGTACTAGTACGAAAAAAGGACTACTAGGTTAAAAATGATTAAATTTTAAAAACGGCTTGCCATATTGACTAACACAAAAGCACAAAAAGAATTTAAAGTTTGATGCGTTGCCACAGAAACAGTTTCAAAGATATCAAATCCCTTCACAGGTCTTCGTTGCAGTGTATTTTACATTATACGATGAAGTTTAAGCAAATGGGTAAAAATAAAGGGTGATTTCAAAGCCTTTGGGAGTGACACCTTCCTGCTCCCATTGGTGGCGCTATAACTTGATCACTTAGTAAATCCATGTGTCGGACTCTTACAGCGAACACATGCTGAATTTCCCATCAAGATCATTTAAATGTATGCAAAATTTTTAAACACACTTCCTGTTTCCATTATTCCCCTAAATCTTTCCCTCCCCCGGCCAAACCTTTTCGGATACCCAAAAACCCCCTGGCAATTTTTCACCCCAAATGTCTTGACTTCTGTGACTGGGTTTCGTGGCGTTTGGGTTTTTAAATTTCTCTAGGAGTAGTATTTAAAATTCCCGGGGGGCATACGCTTCAAACAAACCTATAGCCGACTTCCTTTTGGGGTGGGGTAAAAAAAAAAAGTACAAGGATATATGAATCGATAATCTATAGTGTACCAAGTTTCATATTATTACAGCAAAAGGGGTTTGATTTATGGACCAATTTTGGACCCGTTCCAGGGGGGGCCCGTCGAGCCCCCCTGCCACGCCCCGGTACCAGCTTCAGCCCGGCCTGGGGCCCGGGTTCTGACCCGTGTGCAAAGATTCAAGGTTTTTGGACTTAAGGGCCCCCAAAAGGTGCGCTGAGAGTCTCAAAAGTATCAAAAAAAATTTTAAAATTTTTGTGATTTCCGGAAACAGCATCTAAATATCAAAATCCTTTTCACAGGCTACTTTCGGGGCGGTGTCTACATTATAAAAATAAAAGTTTGAAGCAAATGGGGTAAAGCCTGTTTGATTTATGGCCCAAATTTTTCGGCCCCTTCCCGGGGGCGCTGCGAGCCCCCCTGCCACGCCCGGGTCAGCTTCAGCCGCCTGTGGCCCCGGGGTTTCTGACCCGTGTGCAAATTTTTAAAAGATTTTTTTGATATTTAAGGGCCCCAAAAGTGGCAAAAGAATCAAAAAGTATAAAAAAAAGAATAAAAAGTTTGATGCGTTTTCACGGCAACAGCATCTAAGATATCAACAATCCTTCACAGGTCACATCTGGTTTTTGTCTACATTAACACATCAAGTGTGAAGCAAATAGGTAAAGCTGTTTGGATATAGGGACCAAATTGTGGGACCCGTTAAGGGGGGCCTGTCGAGCCCCCTGCCACGCCCGGGTTACCAGCTTCAGCCGGGCCCCCGGGGCTGGGGTTTTGCCCCTTGTGTGAAAAGTTTAAAGGGTTTTCCCGGCACGTTAAGAACCCCAAAAGTCCCCGAAAGCATAAAAAAGTTTTGAAAAAGCTTAAAAAAAAGGAATATTAAATGTTTGATGCATTGCCAGGAAACAGGTTTAAGATATAAATAATCCTTTCCAGGTTACATCTGGCATGTGTTACATTATGCACAGAAGTTTGAAGCAAATCGGTAAAAATAAAAGGGTGATTTAAAAACATTTTTAAAAATGACCACTTCCTGCTGCCCGTTGGTGGCGCTTAAATTTGACTCAAATGTACATCCCTGTGACGGGCTCTTCAACGAAAAACACTGCTGAAGTTTTATAAAAAAATTTTAATGTAGCATGTTAAAACAACTTTGTTTCACGTTTCTCGCCTAAATTCGTTTTTCCCCCCGGGCCAAAATTCGGTTTCAAAAAAACCCCCGGGAATTTTTTTATCCCAGGTGTCTTGACTTCATGCAACCGAGTTTCTGCCGTGTGTTTGAAACTCTAGAGGAGTGTTTTTACATTCCATTTCATGCATTTTTTCCAAACAAACCCCTTAAAAGCCCACTTCCTGTTGGGCTGGGGTAAAAAAATTGAGTGCGAAATTTTATGAACGATGAGATCTAATGTGTACCCGGTTTCATATTTTACATGCAAGCGTGTTTGATTTAGGGCCATGTTTTTGGACCCCCTTCCGGGGGCGCGTCGAGCCCCCTGCCATGCCCGGGTACCATCTTCAGCCCGCCCCGATGGCCGCGGGTTCTGACATGTTGCAAAATTTCAGGGTTTTTGAGCATTTTAAGGCCCAAAAGTGCCAAAAAGTAGTAAAAAAAATTTTTAAAGAATAATAATAATAAAATATAGCGCGGCACTTTGGGGGCCCAAGGGGGGGCACCGCAACCCGGGCCCGGGGGTGGCGGTACCCCCGGGCTTTGGCCCTTCATCGCTGCTCCGCTTTATATATTATTATATATAATTTATTATTTTTTAAAAATAAAAATTATAAACCGGGGGCACCCCCACCCTGGGGCCTTTAGGGTTATTTTGGGACGAAAAGACACAAATATCGCTCGCTTCTCCCAAGGGTCGGTTTGTTCCGCTTCAGCATGATTTTTGTAGAAATATGCGCTTGGTTGGTCTGGATTATTCGGGATTTTTTTTTTTTATACAGAAATAAGTTTTTATAATTCAGATGAGAATAAAGTTTTGTGTTGATTTTAAAATGAAGGAAAAAAAAATATATTGATCTGAAAAAAAAACACATTACTTTTTCATTTTTAGGTTCATTACCCAAAAATACAATCTTAATTTTATTTAAAGCAAACAATGCATTTAAAAAATATGGGTTGTTGCACTTTTCTTTTAAAAAAAAAAAAGATATATACCCAAAAAAACAAGGCCTTAAGGGGTTAAATATTTTCACGAAAAAGACCAAAACTCTTCTCTCTCTCCCTCACACACACACACACACACACACACACACACAACACCACACACACACACACATGTTTAAAAACAAGAAATATTATCCAACCTGTTTTAAAAAAATTTCGGTGCCATTTTTAAAAAATTCTCTATTGCATTGGTTTTTAAATTTTTTGACCTCAAACAGGCACTAATCTGTTTATTTTTGTTATTGATTAAAAAAGAAGAAAAAAAGAAAAACATCAAATGGGTTTTTAGTCAAAGTTATACAGAAAAAAATTATTTTTTCAGATGAAATAATTTTTTAAAAGGGAAAAAAAATAATTTATCGAAATTTTTAGCACTGTTTTTTGAAAAAATTCAAGCAATACCCCTTTTTAATTTTTTTAAAATTTAAAATAAAAAAGCTCACGGCTGCAAGGGCCTTCATAACGTGCCGTCCAACCGAGGGGGGTGACAGAAAAAGAGCGAATGTTTTTTAGTTAAATTTACTTTATACGGGTTTCTACGGGGGTTTTGTTAGTAAATTTTAAGACCTTTTTAAGACCTTTTTATGACCAATTATTTAAATTTATGACCTATGAATTACGAAAAATAATTCCTTTAAAAGTCTTTTTTTTATTGACTTTCATTAAAAATAATTAGTTTCATTTTTTAAAAATTTCCCTTTTTTTTTAAGAGTAACAACTGAAGGCTCCCCTTTTCCCAAGTATCAATAACCAGGAACAAAACTTAACAATTATCACGAAATAATCAGTCAATATCGATAATTATGACCAAATTTTAAACTTTTTTTCTTTCAACTTTAAAGGCGATTTTTGTTTTAACTGAAAATTGTAGAAACCAAGCGTTAATTGTGGTTTTAAATACTCTTTACTTGTAGAAATATCATGACAAACACTTGCCAAACAGGAGAACATTTCACAAATCGAGGGAGAACATTCAAACATTTTAATTTTTTTTTAACAAAAATAATATCTTTTTTTCAAAATAATTTCTTGTTTCTGCATGTTAATGGGGATTTTGTTTCAGTCTTGAAAGGGGTTTTGTGTTGCCGCCTTGATGGCACGTTTTTTATGAAAGTATGAAAAACAGAAGGTTTTAAAGCCAAAATACATAAATACTGTAATTATTTTCCCTTTTAGTCCTTTAATACATTGTCTACATTAATAATATAATCAATTAAATATGTAACCCCCTTTTCAGGGCATTTAATATTATAGGCAAAACGTACAGTAAAACCATGGTAAATGAGGGAAATTTTAAGGGAAAAACTTTCTGACTGTATGTTGCGCACAGGTTTTCCTTTTCCCTCACGCTGTTTCATCTCCCTTTAAACTGTTTAAATCACTGAGACATTTGTTTTCTTCCTGAATTCAAGTGTTCTCACGGATCTTGTTCGAGACTGACGGTAAACCATGACAAAAAAAGAAGCTTTGCTGACCCGCCTGCCGTTCGCCGACTTTGAGCCGAGCGGAAAAAGGGGTCCGTAAAAGGCGCGCGGGGTTAAAATTGGTTTCGTTCCGCTATATTATTATTTATACAGAAAAAATTTTTTTTTAATTTAATGAGAATAATTTTAAGGAAAACAAATAATTGATCTAAAATAAGCCTGTTTTTGTAAAATAAATTCAAGCAATACCCTTTTTTTTTTTTAAAAAATTAAAACTAAAAAAGCTCACGGCTGCACAACAGCCTTATAACAGTGCGCGTCCCAACGCGAGGATGACAGAAAAAGCGAACGTTTTTTTTGTTTAAATTTTTTTCTTCATACAGGGTTTCTCAGGGTTTTGTTCAAATTTAAAATTTTAAACCCCTTTTTTGACCAATTTTTTTAAATTTTTGACCTACTCGAATTACGAAAAAAATTTTTTTCAAAAATCTTTTTTTTTTTTAATGACTTTCATTTAAAAAAATTATTTCATTATTTTAAAGGGTTTCCCTTTTTTTAAAGTAACAAACGAAGGCTCCCCTTTTCCCAAGTATCAATTTAAACAGGAACAACACAAGAGGGGATAAGCCCCATTTATGATTTAGTTTAAACTATTACCCGAAGAATTCTAAAAAAGGTAAATTTGATGCGTTGCACGGCAACGTTTAAAGATTTCAAAATCCATTCCAGGTCTTCATCTCCCGGGTTTTTTAATTTTAACAGATAAATTTAAAGCAAATCGGGTAAAAATAAGAGGGTGTTTTCAAAGATTTTGAAAGTCCCACATTTCCTGCTGCATTGGGGGCGCTATAACTTTGCCACAATTGTCACACCCATGGATGGGACTCTTACGGGAACACACTGTTGAAGTTTCCCTAAGTCAGTTAATGTTGCTGAATTATGCCACTTCCTGTTTCACGTTTCTCCCCTTTATTTTGTTCTCGCCACGGCCAACCGTTCAGATATCAAAAACCCCCTCCAAATTTTATCCTCCAATGTTTACTTCACGGACCGAGTTTGTCCCGGGTTTTTGAATTCGGGGAGTACTTAAAATTCCATTGCGGGGTGTTTTTCCCAACAACCCTAAATAACCGACCCCTGTTGGGCGGGGGTAAAAAGTAAGAGTGGAAGAAATTTTGAACGATAGATTACTTTTGTACCGGTTTCTTTTTAAAAATGCTGTGTTTGTTTAGGACTGTTTTGGACCCCGTTCCAGGGGGCGCTGTCGAGCCCCCCTGCCACGCCCCGGTACCATCTTCCCCGGGGCCCCGATGGCCCCGGGTTTTTGAGCGTGTGCAAAGTTTCAAGAGTTTTTGGCTGTTAAGGCCCCCAAAAGTGTCCAAAAAAGGGTTTAAAAAAAATAATAAAAATAATAATAAAAATAAACCTTTGGAAAAAAAATAGGGCCTTCGCCCTTTGGGTTGGGGCCCAAAAAAATTTCTGGAGCAGCGATTACGGGCCCCAAACCCGGGGACCCCAACCCCGGTGCACCCGGGTGGGGGGTACCCCCGGGTTTGGGGCCCTTATCGCTGCTCGCGCTAATTTATATTATAATTTTAAAGCCGGGGGGCTCGCCACCCCGGTGCCTTTTTGGGTTTTGTGACGACGTGACACAAAATACTGCTCGCATCTGGCCGAACGGCTCGGTAGTCCCGCTTCAGCACTGTTTTGTTTTAAATAGTGTGTTTTGGTTTTGGGCGGATTATTCGGGATTTTTTTTTTTTTACGAAATAATTTTTTATAATTCGATGAGAATAAATTTGGTTTTAAAAGAAGGGAAAAAAAATTATTGATCTGAAATATACAATTCATTTTACATTTATTTAGGTTTAAATTACCCAAAAATACAAACTTAATTTAAATTTAAAGCAAAATATACATTAAAATTACAGGGGGTTTTATGCACATTTTTTTTTTTTTTAAAATATATATATATTATCCAAAAAAACAAGTCTTTAAAAAAACCTTTTCACGTAACAGACACAATCTTCTCTTCTCTCCACCAACACACACACACCACACACACACACACACCACACACACACACACACCACAACACACACACACCACACACACACAACACCACCAAAAACAAACCAAATCACATTTTTGATGCAATATTGAATAAACAGAAAAATGGATTTTCGCTCTAAAATAAAATAAAACATACAAATTGAAAAAGCATTTGAAAATTCTAAACAGAATTTAACATTGTCGCAATGAATAAGTACTAGTCTTAATGGAATAATCTAAAATCTTAAAAATAATACTAGTAGCATGAAAAGAGACATATGTTAAAAAAGATTTTTAAAGTTTTAAAAAGGCTTCATTTGGCTCAGAGAGAGAGAGAGAGGAAAATGACATTTTAAAAATTACCATTAATAAAACTAGTATTTATTCAAAAATATATTTTTAAGTCATTACATTTGTACCTTTAAATGATAAGTACTTATTCATTATACTTTTACTATTTAAAAGAATATCTAAAGAATAGCACTAACTAAAGAATGGCACTAGTACAAAGAATAAGCAAGTCCTATGAATAATACTATTACTTTAAAGGGAAAAGATAAATGTATCTAAAAAAAAAATACTAGAAAACATGAAAAAGAGACTAGTAGGTTAAAATGATTAATTTTAAAAAGGCTTGCCTTTTTATCAGACATCAAAAGCATCAAACAAAAAAAAATTAAAGTTTTATGCGTTTCCCAAACAACATTTCAAAAATATCAAGAATCCCTTCACGGTCTTATTCAGTGTATTTTCATTATAAATGAAGTTTGAAGCAAAAACGGGTAAAAATAAAAGGGTGGGTTTCAAAGCCTTTAGGGAAATGACACACTCCCGCTGCAATGGTGGCGTATAACTTTGACTCACAAAAGTCCATCCATGTGATCGTACTCTTACGCGAAAACACGCTGAATTTCATCAAATCATTAATTATGCAGAAGTTATAACCACTTCCTTTTTCCATTTTTCCCATAAATTCGTTCCCTCTCCCGGCCAAACGTTCGAGATATCAAAATCCCCTGGCAATTTTTCATCCTCAATGTCTTGCTTCATGCTGACGAGTTTGTGGCGATTGGTTGAATTCTCTAGGTAGTATATCGAACCCAGGGGCTACGCTTTCAAACAAACCAAATAGCCGCTTCTGTTGGGCTGGGGAAAAAAAGAAAAAAGTAAAAAGGTTTATAATCGATGAGATCATATGTGTACCAATTTAATTTTTACATGCAAGCGTGTTTATTTAGACAAGTTTTGGACCCCGTTCCAGGGGGGGCTGTCGGCCCCCCTGCCCGCCCGGGGACCAGCTTCGCCGGCCCCCATGGCCCCGGTTTTGACCCTTGCAAAATTTTTAGAGTTTTTGAGCCGTTTAAGGGGCCCAAAAAGGTGCCTGAGAGTCTCAAAAGTATAAAAAAATATTAAATTTGATGCATTGTCAGGCAACGATCAAAGATAAAAAAAACCCCCTTTTCACATCTACATCTGGCGTGTGTCTACATTATCACATCAAGTTTGAAGAAAATCGGGAAAAGCCTTTTGATTTATGGCCCAAATTTTTCGGACCCCTTCCAGGGGGCCCGTCGGCCCCCTCCCACGCCGGGGACCAGCTCAGCCCGGGGCCCGATGGCCGCGGTTTCTGCCCCTTGAAAAAGGTTTCAAGATTTTTGAGTTTTAAGGGGCCCCCAAAAAGTGCGCTAAAAAACTCAAAAGTACCCAAAAAGAATATTAAAGTTTGATCGTTGTCAGGGCAACAGCATCTAAATTTAACAATACTTTCCAGGTCACATCTGGTTGTGTCTACATTAACCATAAATTTTTGAAGCAAATGGGTAAGTGTTTTGGATATATGGACCAAAAATTTTTGGACCCGTTCAAGGGGGCCTGTCGGCCCCCCTGCCACCCCCGGGGGGTCCCAGCTTCAGCCCTGGGGCCGGGGTTTTCCCCTGGGTGAATTTTCAAGAGTTTTCGAGCACGTTAAAAACCCCCAAATCCCCGAAAAAAAAAAAAAAAGCATAAAAAAAGCTTAAAAAAAAGGGAAATATTAATTTTTGATGCATTGCCAGGGGCAACAGTGTCTAAGATATAAATAATCCTTTCCAGGTTACTTTGGATTTTTTTTACATTTGCACATAAAGTTTGAAGCAAATCGGGTAAAAAAAAGAGGGTGATTTAAAAGCATTTTTTAAGTGACAACTTCCGCTGCCCGTTGGTGGCGCATAAATTTGACTCACAATAGTCACATCCCTGGATCGGGCTCTTACAACGAAAACACTGCTGAAATTTCTCAAAAATTAGTTAATGTATGCAGTTTATAAACCCCTTCCCGTTTCAAATTTCTCGCCATAATTTGTTTCTCGCCACGGCCAAAAAGTTGAGAATCAAAAATCCCTGGGGAATTTTTCATCCTCGTGTCTTGCTTCAGAAAAACCCATTTTGTGGTGTGTTTTAATTCTCTAGGGGAGTGTTTCACATTCCATTGCATGGTTTCCCAAACAACCCCTTAAAAGCCCCATTCCCCGTTGGGGGGGGTAAAAATTGAAAGGGGGCGAAGTATATATGAAAAGATGAGATCTACATGTGTACCCGGGTTTTTATTATTACATGCAAGGTGTTTGATTTATGGACCATGTTTTCGGGCCCCGTTTCCCGGGGGGGCTGCGAGCCCCCTGCCACGCCCGGGGGACCATCTTTAGCCCCGGGCCCCGATGGCCCCAGGGGGTTTAAAAAAGGTTGCAAAAATTTCAGGAGTTTTTTAGCTGTTAAGGCCCCCCAAAAATGTCCAAAAGGTATAAAAAAAAAAAATAAAAAAATAAAAATAATAAATAATATTAAATAAATATACTGCGAGCACGATGAAGGGCCAAAGCCGGCGGACCGCCACCCTGGTGCACCAGGGTTGCGGTGCCCCCGGGTTGGGCCCGAAAACGCTGCTCGCGCTATATTTTTTATAATATATTTTTTATTATTATTTTTTTTTTTTTTTTTTTTTACTACCCTTTTTGGCATTTTGGAGGTATATATTTTAAAATATATATATATAAACC